>CM041779.1:271388502-271558181 GCA_023374045.1 Limonium bicolor
AAGGCATTGACTACCTATAATGAATGAAATGATGTCAAGCTATTCGAAGTCGTTGACTACCTATAATGAATGAAATGATGTCAACCTATTCTAAGGCGTTGACTACCTAAAGTGAAATAAAGTCCGAACATTCTAAGGTGTCAGGAACCTGTAGTGCAAATGTAGATGTCATGCAAAAGAAGATGATATGATATGCTGATGATGCTCGGATGCTTCTGGGGACTGAAATCTGTTCCAATGCTCCTGGTTGGTATACTATGGGGACTTATTGCCTCTGCCCACCAACTGGGGTGCTACGATCACTTCTAGATTACCAAGGGGACTTATTGCCACTGTCCACTACTTGTTTCTCCCAAGAAGTTGACACGAAGATGGGGACTTATTGCCTCAGCCCCGCCAACTTTGATCACGCTCTGTCTTGTACTTGTCTCGCACTAAAGATGATACTAGGTCTCGTACTGGTCTCTCACTAGATGATGACGCTTGGTCTCGCACTGATGAAGGTGATGGGTCTCGCACTGATGAAGGTGATGGGTCTTGCACTGATGAAGATGATGGGTCTCGCACTGATGAAGATGATGGGTCTTGCACTAATGAAGATGGTGGGTCTCGCACTGATGAAGATGGTGGGTCTTGCACTAAAGTCTCGTACTAAATGGATGAAGAAAAGCTGAATCTCACACTGATTCTAGGTATTGCACCGAATGAAGATGTCTCGTACTGAATGATGAAAATGCAGGGTCTCGCACTGATTTTGGGTCTCGAACTAAAAATGAGTTAGAAAGATAATGGTCTCGTGCAAATGATGAAAACTGATTACTGGAGTGCCAAACATGGCAATGATGATAGGATGTATGCAATCAAAATATGAAAGATTCTCGTTCAAAACATGAAACTGTTGGAAAAGGTGACAAACTTGGCAATGTGGAGGTGTTATGCAAAAGTTTTAAAGTGCAACTAAAGTGCTTGTTGGAAGCTTGCCCAAAACAAGGAACTGTTGAAAAATGTGCCAAACATGGCAATGCTTGAGAAAAACTCTGCTGAAAAAGGAAAGTGAAATGATCATTTCCTGACTAAAAATTTCATATCTGCAATTTGTTTCTTAGAAAATGAACATGCCATTGGTGGAAGTGTGTGGTGCTTGTTGTGGTTCTAAAGGCTTTTTCCGGTGTTCAGGATTTGTGATAGACCTGGGATTGGGTTGTGATTTTGGATGGTGGTCAGAGTTATGACGGGCCTGACGTTTTTGTGGAGGTAAGGCCAATGACGGGCTTGAGAGTGTGTGTGGGGTGGTAAGGGCTTATGTGTGCTTGTGGTGGGATGATGGAGCTCAAGCTTTGGGTTTCGATTGGTGTTGACATGGAAATTGTTGGAACCAACAATTGCCCCCAGTACTTTTTCCTTAGGACAATCTGAGCTAGAGTTCATGGCAATCGATCGGAACAATCGATTGCCCCCAGTATTTTCTTTGATTAAACGCGTGAACGAGTCCCGTCCTCACAGGGCCAGGGCTTATGTTTTGATGTGGTGCTTCCTAACATAGACTCAGCGTGTTTGATGTTTGTACTTGTTTCCTGCTCACGGTCACAACTTCTAGACCATTGAATTTGACATTTGGTGGATTTACGCATTCGATCTGTTACTTTCACGTGATTAGATACACAACTATCAAGTCGGAAGTCTTTGAAGCTTATAACGTGGCCACAGGTGTGATGAAAGATGACAGGATCATGGGGGATTTTGAGGTATGTGGAGCTTAAATGGGTACCGCCGCTGCCACTTGTGTCTTCCCTCAGATTCATCTTCCTTGTCTTGAAGTCGTCTAGCTGCTTCATGTTGACATTTTTTTCGAGCTTCTGGACCTGACTTTTGAAGTTGTCCTTTACACCATTTCTCTTTTTGTCATTTGGATTTCTTCTAGGCGCTTCGGGTTTGCCTTTTTATTTTATCCTTTCTTGACTTTGCCTTCGGGGTTCTTATGTTTCCTGGTTTTGGGCTTCGAGAACTGTTTTGATGTGAGCTCTTTAGATCCTGTGTCACTTTGGGACCATTTGCGGATCACTTCGTCATGCTGACAGCGGCGTTGGTTTTTTGAGCTGATAAGAACGTTATCTGAGAGTCTGACTCCTCGCTCCCTTCGGTCACAGGGTTGGACATTCATCATTGGCTGGGTTATTTTGTGGTGTTCATAATATCAAAAAGGGATATATGAAAGGCTCAGCGGGGGGGGGCCTAAGGTTTAACGTTAGGGTTCACAAGCTTTTGGCTATGTGGTGCTGTACCTAGGTGCTTCGTCATTCTTGATAGTTGTGTATCTGCTCCTTGTTACTCTTCGCAGGTCTAAGAGTAAATTTACAAATTACTCTTTCGGTCGGAGTCATGCCGTTTACCTCACCTTGAATGTGATCTCACCGGAGTCGTGTAAAAATGACACCTCGTTCACTCATGTTTTACATCATACACATTCTCGCAAATTTCACTTAGAGACCAATTCACACGCTTAAACGAAAGATTAAAGTTGACGATCCTAAACTCAGATTGCCCCCAGTATTGACCTGGGGTTTATAACAACACTTAAACAGATGTAGAATATGGACCGCTTTGTGGATTGTTTTGGATGTTCTGTGACGGTTTTTGACGGACATGCCCACTCTTTTGGAAACAAAAGACAAGTCATTTTGTTCTGTTGCCAGAAAGTGATTATTTCGTGGTCATTTTTTGTTTTACGTTTTGTTAACGAATGCACAAAGATTATGAAAATGGAGCTACGCTTTTTCATCATGAATAAAAATTACAATCTTAGGAGACTTAAAATTAACTAGGAAAATAAAAAAACTAGGAAAATTAGAAGATGCAAAAAAAATACAATCAGTGATGAATCACCTAAATAAAGTGATCTGCATACTTAGCAAAACTGGGCTCCTTGCTCGAGGAGGTCCTGAATCTTGTGCCTAATATACTTGACAATTGTCGGCATGAGGTTCGGCAAACTGATGGTAGTGGCAGAATTGATTAATATGCCTCCCCAAATGAGTGGTTCCTGGCCGAGGGGCCAAGGGCTGTAGCAAGTTTCTCCTCTGAAGCTCTTCAAACACCTGACTTGGTGTTCGGCTAATGTTGTGAATTCCCTTTGCGATGAGTCTCTCGGCGTGGTAAGGGTACCATCCTAAAGTTTTGATGCGGAGCTCCGGGTCGTTGAACCACATTCACTTCTGGGAAACTGCTTTGAGCGCAAGCTACCGTCTGAAAGTAAGCCTTTTCTGGTCCTGGCTTATAGAATTTAGAGCGGCTGCTGGAGTTTCTTGAGCACTCGAGCTCCAACCCTTCCTTATGAATCCTTTCCTCTGGAATGCCGACTTGTCCCATCAACATTTCCAAACTCGGGAAGTACATAAACTTTAGCTCATGGTTGTGTTGTTTTCGCATGTTCTCAATTATCATGCGGATTTGCTCTTGCTCGTCCATTTCGGTAGGCGTGGCAGCAGCCTTTCTCCTCCAACGCTTGATGAAGTCAGACATGGACTCATCGTCTTTCTGTCGAGTGCCTGCAAGATCGATTCTGGTGACCTCGAGGTTCTTAGCATACTCAAAATGATTTAGGAAAGCTTCACAAACCTCCTCGTAGGTCTTGGTATTCATCTTTGAGTGAGATACACCAACGCTGAGGAGTCTCGTCTAGATAGCGTGCGAAAATTTTGGCTTTTTGCATGTCGTTTAGCCTAAGATGGACATTTCCTTCCCGGTCGAAATAGCCAAATGAATCTGTGGATCCGAGGAACCCTTGTAGAAAACGAGTGTGGGCAGCTTCAGCTTTGGGGGAAGATCAACTTCGGGATATGACGCCATGGAGAAATAATCGAAGCCAGCTGGTTTGTTGCCTTTCTCCATGCGCTCGATCCTTTTAAAAACCCTTTTGACCTCTACAGCTAATTGGTTGTCTGGAACATCTTTCCCCACGCGTGTTTGAGGATCTTGGGCCCTAACGGAGTCAATCTTGATGTAACTACGGTTAAGATTTTCATCCGCAAGCTTTTCCAGAGTGTGCTGATTTGTCTCCTGGAGATTAGTCTTACTCCTCAATTCCTCGACAATGGACTCCAAGACCTTGAGCCTTTGCTGCACACGGCCAACTAGGCATCCGTGTTGATCGGATTTCCTCCTACTACCATATCTGGATTCGGGCTTGCCTGTTTCCAAGATGTCCATTATTAGCTAACAAGAGGAAGTAGGTTGAAAGATGCTAAGGTGAGAATGACGCCTCACAAGGTAGATCAAAACAGGCTTAGGCTGAAAGCAAGTGGGCCAGGATACCCAGAAAATGAGGTGTTTGGGATGAGGTATCTTTTAGACTATGAACTGGAATTTGGACTGAAATCTAAATAGATGGCTTTGATTGGGCCTGAGAGGTGATACCTAGATCAAGGTTTTGGGCTAGGGCCCAGACAAGAAGTCTACCTAGACTAGAATGAGCCCTTGGGCCAGAATGTGTTTGGGCCTGAAGTAAAGCACATGGGCTGGAATGGTCCCTAAATCACAAATGGGCCTAACTTTCTTTGGGTCGGAGAAGATGGTTGCTAAGCTGAAAAAGACTTTATTTTTTGGACCTGTGAGTTATTTCAAGTTCAGGTGGATTCCTTTTTTATGGGCCTAGAACTAATTGGATAGTTTAAATTGGGCTAGAAGAGAAATCACCTATGTCTGGGCTTTTGGGCCGAAGCCCGAATGACTCACATATTAAACCAAACAGGACCTCTCGGCCGTAAACAAATAGAGCTGCCAATTCGGGTTGGGCTAGGTTAATGTAGGAGAAGTCCCTATCAATCTCTAGGCTGGGTAGTGGGCCTATCATACAAGCAAACAGGGCCCACACAAATTCAACATGTCCTCACTAGACGTTTAAATCAAACCGGGTATGGATCGATCCGTAGAGGTGCTTGGGGCATGGGCCCAGGTCACCACAAAGGAATAGGGATTGCACGCCATTCTCTTTGGGCTTCCCCACTCTTTTCACATCACCTGAAGGTGTGCGTCTACGGTCGGGTCTTTGACTGACCAAACAATGGGCTAGGTAAGGGCACTGCCAGGAAAACGCTCGGGGCTAAGGCCCAGGTATTAAGGGGATGTGGTTAGACGACATCCTCCTCTTTTCCCCCGCTTATTCACATCACCTAAAAGGTGTGAGTCCCTGACAAGGGACCCTCAAGCGGGTCCCGAGGTGAAATCGGTTTGCGTGAACCCTCGGTCTCATATGATGCAAAGGTGCAGAGAATTAAAGTACGCACGAAAGTAAACAAACAAAGTAAGAAAGCCATAAATAAACAATTTTCGAGTTAAGCCCTCTTTCTTAAAATTAAACAAGTTAATATTAAGAAGTTGTCCCCAGCAGAGTCGCCAGTCTGTGAGCCTCGATTTTAAACCCTATCCTATGTTGATTAAAGCTGATTAGGATCTAACTGGGTTTTAGCTCTACTTATAGCCTAAGATTAATAACTATGTCATATAACAATAATTATTAAAACCTAAGCTAGCTCACTGGAACCTATTATGAGTCGCCACCTAATTTTAACCTAGAGTAAATTAGGAAAGGAGAGTTCGGGTTCAGGGGCTTGATATTCGACTTAATTAGGGTTCAATTAATTTCATTACCCCTAGAAGTCGTTTTTCCTTTACTTAGTTTAATTACGGCTTATTACGTGTCGTTTTAACCTAAGTGTGCGAGCTTTTGTTTTTTTGTGTTTTTTAGCATTTTTTGACAGAAAATGAAAGTGGAAACTGGAAATACCTAAACTAGGGTTTCGGTGGCAGAATTAGGTCAAATTTTGTTTACGTCCGTAGCCACGGACCCCAGGTCCGAGACCACGGACCCCAGTTAACCTAATTATACAGAAAAAGTTGAATTTAAGAAAAAAAAAAATTTTGAAAAGTCCAGGGCCACGGGCGGACAAGCTGTCCGTGGGCCCGGACATTATTTAAAAAAAACCTAAATTTTGAAATTTTAAAATCCAGCCGCCGTCCGTGGGTGTCCGTGGCCACGGACAACCCGTCCGTGGTCCCGGACCATAGGCCCGAGGTCCCGGACCACCCACGGACAGGGGTTTTCAGGCGGTTCCCGATGGTGTTTTCGACTCAAATTTTATGGGTTTGTAGCCTGAAAGATTATTAACACGAAACTTAGCAAACAAGTAACAAGGCAGTAGCTAAAAAAGTTAGTGATACAGAAGCCCAAAAGAGTTAGTTTGAACCCAAATTTTGAGGCAAGACTGATAAAGTCGTAGGGAGTTAGGAAAGTGGAATTTCTACCTATTTTACCTTCGGATTTACAATGATTCTTCACACTAGGATTCGTCAAGTGCCCCGTTGGTGGCAGACCCGAAAGATTTTCCAACCAAGCTTCTGGTTGTTGGTTGTTCTTGCTGTTCTTCACGTTTTGGTGGTGTTTATGTAGGGTTTTAATGATTATTGGTGCTTTGGGGATTGGAAAACGAGTTTAGATGGTGATTTCGGGGGATTTTTGGTATGATTCGGGTGGCCGGGTGTTAAAAAACGTGAGAGAGACAGGGGAGGCTATGCTTTCTGACTTCCTAGGGTTCTTAGAGCTTATGAGATCCTCCTTTGATCAAAACATTTATCCCTTTATATAGACTTTCTTAAAGATAAAGAAAATCTAGTAAAAGTAAGATTTTTTGGCATTTTAATTAAGTGACTTCCCAAAGGAATTTTGCTGTGAAATTTTAGCCACGTGTCAAGGATGGTAATTATGATATTTCTGAAGTGGAATCGAATTTTTTAAATGTTGGAATATTTTTAAATTCAATTTCTCATCAGATTCACTCAGAAATTGCTAGAAAATTTTTGGAAATTCGAAAAATCAAAATTTCAATGCCATTAAGCTTAAAATGTCATCCTCTATCATTGGTTAAAATTTTAAAGCATTTCAAGTTGATTTAAGCATATTTTGGAGGAGAGAGGAAGCCTATAGGAGGTCTTAGGAGCCTCAAAAATTACAAAAACGCCCTTGACGATGACAAAACTGCTCCCAATGCCCCGGAATGCGCCGATCGAGCCGGAATCCCTCATGACTTGACTGAAGTGCCTCTCACAATGCCAAAGCCTTAAAGACCCTAACCCGGGGGGTCAAAATTTTGGGTATAGCACTTGCACTCGTCTGTCCACACAAACGGTGCATCTTTCTTCATCAATGTCGTCTTGGGCTTAGCGACTTTCGAGAAGTCCTTTACAAATCTCCGGTAATAACCAGCTAGACCAAGAAAGAACCGGATGTCGGTAACAGTCTTCGGTCTAGGCCATGATCGTACTGCTTCGATTTTCGATGGATCGACTGAGATTCCCGCGCTCAAGATGACATGACCGAGAAAAGATACCTGGTCTAGCCAAAACTCGCATTTGGAGAACTTCGCATACAGCTGGTTCTCGCGCAGTGTCTCAGTACTCTTCTCAAATGGTTCTCATGTTCTTCTAGTGACATCGAATATATGACAATGTCGTCGATGAATACTACTATAGAAGTGTCCAGCTGATCACTGAATAACCGATTCATTAAGTCCATGAACTTTGCTAGTGCGTTAGACAAACCGAATGGCATCACTCAATGCTAGAAAAAAAAGAATAAAAATGGGCTGTAAAACACGCTTTGCGTAGTAAGCGTTTTTTTTACAGTGGCCGGAACACATAAAAAACACTTTGTGTAGGAAGCGTTCTTTAAAGTGTATAGCCGAAGCACATAAAAAACGCTTATATTAGGAAGTGTTCTTAATAGCTCTTAGAAAGACACTATAAAGAACGCTTCTTAATATTAAGCGTTCTTTATAGTGTCTTACTAAGAGCTATAAATGACGCTTCCTAATATAAGCGTTTTTTATAAGTCAAGTTATAATGGACGCGCATTTTTTGGCTCAAATTTGAACATGCCGCGCTCTTCTCTCTTCTTAATCTTCCATATATTCTCTTCTGGATGTGGATTTTTTGGCTCAAATTTGAACATGCCGCTCTTCGCTCTTCTTAATCTTCCATATATTCTCTTCACTCGCGTTATTTTTGTAACCTGCGCTGCACCTCTTCAATTCTCTTCTCATGGTAATTTTGCAAGCATAACTGGTGACCAAGGAACATGGATTGCGCCTCTTCCATACTCTTCGATCATACAAATTTTGCAACCGGCCATAACTGGCGAACAATGAACATGCTCCGCACCTCTTCCATTCTCTTCACTCATGGTAATTTTTGCAACCCTAACTAGTGAACAAGTAATATAATGCTCTGCACCTCTAGCTTCCATTCTCTTCACTCACGTACTCTTGTGCTTGCGAACAAGTAACATACTACTCTGCCTCTATCTTCTCATGGTAATTTTGCAACACTAATTAACTGGCCAACAAGGAACATGCATGCTCTACGCCTCTTCCATTCTCTACTCACGATTTTGCAACCCCTGACGAACAAGGAACATGCCCTATGCCTCTTTAATTCTCTATTCACAATAATTTTACAGGTTTTTGTATGTCGAATATGTGAAAATGCATAGGGAAAGGGGAAATAAAAATAATAAAATAATAATAATGAAGAACGCTTCCTTCTAAAAGTGTTCTTTATTCTATAAAAAATATGGCGCCAAGACACTATAAAGAACGCTTCCTAATATAAGCGTTTTTTATAAGTCAAGTATAAAGAACGCTTTTTAAGCGTTCTTTAGAACTCTTACTTTTTGCGTCGCTGGCATAAAGAACACTTTATAAATGTTCTTTTAAAGCCGAAATAAGTGGTTTTTATTCTTTTTTTCCAGTAGTGACTGTGAATTCGTAGTGGCCATATCTCGTATGGAATGCTGTTTTCTCAATGTCTTGCTCTTTGATAGCAATCTGGTGATATCCGGATCGGAGGTCAATCTTAGAAAAGACCGAAGCTCCCTTCAACTGATCGAACAGGTCATCGATGCGTGGCAATGGATACTTGTTCTTTACCGTGACTGCATTCAATTAGTGGTAGTCGATGCAGAGTCGGAGGCTAGCGTCCTTCTTCTTCACGAAGAGGACCGGTTCCCCAGGGTGATACGCTCGGGCGTATGAACCCTTTGTCGAGTAAATCACGAAGTTGCTCTTTAAGTTCGGTCATTTCTGCTGGTGCCATACGGTACGGTGCCATGGCAATGGGACCAGTACCAGGTACAAGGTCAATTTCAAACTCTACTACTCTCAGGGGTGGCATACCGGGTAGTTCTTTTGGAAATACGTCGGGAAATTCTGATACTACTGGTACATCGTTACTGAATTCTAGATCTCTCTCCAGATCTTGTACATAACACAGATACACATCGTGCCCTTTTCTGCGCTCCCGATACATAGCCATAGCGGAAATGACTGTAGTCGAAGGCTCTCTCGGTCTCTGGCGGTATGAAACAGTGATCTCAGATGGACTCTTTAGCAGTCTATGCTCGGCCTAGAGGATTCGCCCCTTGTGCCGCTCCAACCAGTTCATCCTAACTATTAAGTCGAATCCCAACCCATTAAATTCGATGAAGGAGATGGGAAACTCTTCGCCTTTGATTCTGTCAGCCTTGATTTTTAAACCCTACCCTATGTTGATTAAGTTGATTAGGATCTAGTCGGGTTTTAGGTCCACTTATAACCTAAGATTAATAACTATGTCATATAACATTAATTATTAAAACCTAAGCTAGCTCAGTGGAACCTATTATGAGTCGCCACCTAATTTTTACCTAGATCAAATTAGGAAAGGAGAGTTCGGGTTCGGGGGGCTTGATATTCGACTTAATTAGGGTTCAATTACTTTCATTACCCCTAGAAGTCATTTTTCCTCTACTTAGTTTAATTACGACTTATTACGAGTCATTTTTAACCTAAGTGCGCGCTTCTGATTTTTTTGTATTTTTTGACAAAAAGTTAAAGTGAAATCTGAAAATACCTAAACTAGGGTTTCGGAGGCAGAATTAGGTCAAATTTTGTTTCCGTCCGTGACTACGGACCTAATGTCCGTACCCACGGACCCTAGTTAATCTATGTGGAAATAAAAGTCGAATTAAACAGAAAACGAAAATTTGAAAAGTCCGGGGCCATGGACAGGACGTCCGTAGGCCCAGACATAGTTTAGCAAAACTTAAATTTTTTAAAATTTTAAAATCCCGCCGCTGTCCGTGGGTGTCCGTGGTCCCAGACCACCCACGGACAGGGGTTTTCTGGTGGTTCCCGACGGTGTTTTCGGCTAAAAAATTATGTACATGTAGCCTGAAAGGTATACAATACGTTAGTAATTGAAAGATTGCAGTTTGAAGTCGAATTATGCATGAAACTTGACAAACAAGTAACAAGGCAGAAGCAAAAGCAATTAGTAATACGAAAGCCGAAAAGGGTTGGTTTGAGCCCAAAATTTAACAGAGAGTTAATAAGGTTGTGGGGAGTTAGAAAATTAGAATTATAACATGTTTTACCTTCAAATTCAAGATGATTCTTCACGTTGGGATTCTTCGGAGGCTCCGATGATGCCGGTTCTGGATTGAGTTCGACCCGAGCTTCTGGTTATTGATTATTGATGATGTTCTTCACGTTTTGGAGGTGGTTTGGTTGATGTTTGATGATTGTTGATGTGTTGGGAGTTGAAAAGTGTGTTTAGGTGGTGATTTCGGGGGATTTTTGATGTGATTTTAGTGCTTGGATGTGTAAAAACGTGGGGGATTTGTGACGGCTAGGTTTTCAGGTTGCTTAGGGTTCTTGAGGTCCTGATTTGATCATGGGATAAGGTTCCTTATATAGGCTTCCTTAAAGATAGAAAAATCCGGTAAAAACCGAGATTTACCGACGTTTTAGCTCAAGGGCTTCCAAAAGGAATATGATTATGAAATTTTAAACATGGATAAAGGATGATATTTCTGATTTTTCTAAAGTGGAATCGAATTTTTTGGATATTGTAATTTTTTAAAATTCTATTTCTCATTAGATTCAATCAGAAATTGCTAGAAAATTATTGAAAATTCAAAAAATCAAAATTCCAATGCCATTATGCCCTAAATGTCATCCTCTATCATGGGTTAAAATTTCAAAGCATTTTGAATTGATTTGACCCTTATTTGGAGGAGAGAGAAATCCTATAGGGGGCTTAGGAGCCTTGAAAAATTACGAAAATGCCCCTGGAAATGACTAGGCTGTCCCTAGTACTCTGAAATGTGTCGATCGAACTGGGAACCCTCACTACCAGCCTATTAGTAGAGACTCTCTTCCGGGGGTTGAAATTTTGGGTATAACAGATTGCCCCCCGTCAACTAGACTTTGTATTGGAAATGAAAAGGCTAGTTGATGCTTGAGTGATACCCCAAAATGTTGGATCTTAAAAGACATGCAATTGAAATCCGACAAGTTGTGTCGAGCTGTTCTTAGGCACTGACTACCTATGAGTAAAGTGGAAGGATGTCGAGCGATTCTAAGGCGTCGACCACCTAAAGGTAAAAATGAAGTAATATTGGACTATTCTAAGGCACCAACTACCTATAATGAGATGATTTCAAGCTTTTCTAAGGCGTTGACTACCTATGATGGATGAAATGATGTCAAGCTATTCTAAGGCGTTGACTACCTATGATGGATGAAATGATGTCAAGCTATTCTAAGGTGTTGACTACCTATGATGGATGAAATGATGTCAAGCTATTCTAATGCGTTGACTCCCTAAAGTGAAATAAAGTATGTCGAACATTCTAAGGTGTTGGGAACCTGTAATGCAAATGTAAATGTCATGCAAAAGAAGATATATGATATGATGATGATGCTCGGATGCTTCTGGGGACCAAACCCGTTCCAATTCTCCTGGTTGGTATACTATGGGGACTTATTGCCTCTACCCACCAACTAGGGTGCTGGGATAACTTCTAGATTACCAAAGGGACTTATTGTCACTGCCCACTAGTTGTTTCTCCCAAGAAGTTGACATGAAGATGGGGACTTATTGCCTCAGCCCCACCAACTTAGATCACGCTCTGTCTCGTACTTGTCTCGCACTGAAGATGATGCAGGGTCTCGCACTGATGAGAATGATGGGTCTTGCACTGAAGTCTCGTACTAAATGGATGAAGAAAAGGCTGGATCTCGCACTGATTCTAGGTCTCGCACTGAATGAAGATGCGGTCTCGTACTAAAAATGAGTCGGAAAGATAATGGTCTCGTGCAAATGCATGTGGTGAAAACCAATTGTAAAAGGGCCAAACGTGGGGATGATGAGGTGTATGCAAAAGTTTGTAAAATGCAATCACAGTGCATGTAAGCACTAGTAGAAAAAATGTTTTTAACCACGGTTATTTGCCTATATACCACGGTTAGGAACCGTGGTTTATGCTCGCGTGGTATATAGAAAATTGCCTATATACCACGGTTGAAAACCGTCGTTTAAAAGAAGACTATATGCCACAGTTTGCAAATAACCGTCGTTTAAGACCGTTTTTGGACGCGGTCCTCACCGGTTTTAAACGACGGTTAAGTTCAGAACCGTGGTATAAAGTCATTTTATACGACGGTTAAATGTCAAAACCGTGGTATATTATCTATAAAATCAACGAATAAACCACGGTTATACATACAACCGTGGTTTATAGTCTATCAACTCTTTTTCAAAATCGCCGACGATTTAGTAGCGTCGCTTCACAGATCTCAAACAGAGAAACAGAAGAGAATGAAGAGGCTATAGAACATGTATGTCCCTTGTTTGCGATTTAGGGTTGCAAAATAATGAGTGAAGAACTCTGGCGTAGTATGTTCCTTGTTCGCGGTGGGTTGCAAAATTACCGTGAGAAGAATGAAGAATGGAGGCCATGTTCCTTGTTCGCCGGTTATGGTTGCGAAAATTGCACTGAGTGGAGATGATGTAGAGCATGTGTTCCTTGTTCTAGTTGTAAGCTGCAAAAAATACCGAAAAACAAGAGAATGAGTGAGGATGGAGCATGTTCCTTGTGCGCCGGTGAGGGTTGCAAAAATTACCGTGAACTTGTAGAGAATGAAGAAGAGTTGCAGAGCATGTTCGTCGGTTAGGTTCCAAAATTACCGTGAGGTTGAAGAGAATGAAGAAGTTGCAGAGCATGTTCGTCAGTTTGGGTTCCAAAATTACCGTGACATTGAAGAGAATGAAGAAGAAGAGTTGGAGATTTTCGTCGGTTTGGGTTCCAAAATTAGCGTGAGAATATAAGAGAATAGATAGAAAGAGCCGCGTTAAATTGGGCCGAAAATTAAAAATCCCGCCTAAACTATATACCACGGTTGACAAAAAAACCGTGGTTTAATATAGTAAGATATGCAATATAAATGACGGTTGCCTAGGAACCGTGGTATATAGGTACCCTATATACGACGGTTCCCAAAGAACCGTGGTATATTCACTCTGGCATGTACTATATACCACGGTTGCCCGGAAAACCGTGGTATATCAGTAACCTATATACGACGTTCTCCAAAAACCGTGGTATATGCACTCTGGCGTGTACCTTAAACGACGGTTTCTATGAAAACCGTGGTTTATAAACTTTAAACCACGGTTTTCCTTTTAACCGTTTTAAACCGCCGTCATTAAAAACATTTTTTCTACTAGTGAAGATACTTGTTTAAAGCAAGCAACTGTTGAAAAAAATGTGCCAAACATGGCAATGATGAGAATTGAAAATTGTCTGAAGCAAGAAATTGCTGGAGAATGTGCCAAACATGGCAATGATGAGAATTGAAAATTGTTCAAAGCAAGAAATTGCTGGAAAACATGCGAAACATGGCGACGATGTAGATTTGTTCAAAGTAAGAAATTACCAGGAATATGCCAAACATGGCGATGATGCAGATTTGTCCAAAGCAAGAAATTGCTTGGAATATGCTAAACATGGCGATCATACAGATTTGTCCAAAGCAAGAAATTGCTAGGAATATGATGAGTTTTATGAAACCGAAGAAATTGCTGAAAAAGATGCCAAACATGGCAACGTTTAAAGAAATCTGTCTACTGAAAAGGAAAGTGAAATTATCATTTCCTGACTAGAGATTTTAGACTTGTAATTTGCCTCCTAGGAGATGAACATGCCGTCTGTGGGGTGTGGTGTTTGATGTGGAGATCTTTTGAGTGATGATCAGGGCTTATGACGAGCCATGGAATTTATGTGGAGGTGAAGGCTTATGTGGGCCTGTGTGGTATGATGTGGAGGTAAGGGCTTATGTAGGCTTGAGGTGTTTGATGTGGAGGTAAGGGCTTATGTGTGCCTGTGGTGGGGGGGTGGTGCTAAAGATTTAGGTTTCAATTGGTGTTGTCATGGCAATTGTTGGAACCAACAATTGCCCCCAGTATTTTTCCTTAGGACAGTCCGAGCTAGAGTTCATGGCAATCGATCGGAATGATTGATTGCCACCAGTATTTTTCTTTTAAACGTGCAAACAAGTCTCATCCTCATAGGGTCAAGGCTTATGCTTTGATGTGGTGCTTCCTAACCTACACTTGACGTGTTTGATGTTTGTACTTGTTTCCTGCTCACAGTCACAACTTCTAGACCATTGAATTTGACATTTGGTGGATTTACGCATTCGATATGTTACTTTCACATGATTAGATACACAACTATCAAGTAGGAAGTCTTTAAAGCTTATAACGTGGCCATAGGGAGTGATGAAAGACGACGGGATCATGGAGGGATATTCGAGGTATGTGGAGCTTAAATAGGTGACCGAAGCTGCAACTTGTGTTTTCTCTCAGATTCATCTTCCTAGTCTTGAAGTCGTTTAGCTGTTTCATGTTGATGTTGTTTTTGAGCTTCTGGACCTGGACTTTTGAAGTTGTCCTTTACACCATTTCTCTTTTTATCATTTGGATTTCTTCGAGGCACTTCGGGTTTGTCTTTTTGTTTTATCCTTTCTTGACTTTGCCTTCGGGGTTCGTGTCTTTTGTAACACCCCAACTCATAACGCCATACTTACTCATAAACCTCCATTCACTTATATTTACTTTACAGCGGAATTCTTACAACAATTGGTGTTACCGCCGTTAGTCACCCACGTGACCAACTAGGCATACTAAAATCTTCAAGATCTAGCTACGGTCTGATGGACCCGAATATACCGAACATTAGTACTTACAAGCCTTAACCAAATACATAACACTCTTACAAAATCCTTACATCCTATACAACTTACTAACTCAAATTGCCATACGAGTGTACATGCACAACTCGTAGGTCACACTTAAACCCATAGTAGTCTACCCCATCTTACTCTCAGGACGGTCGTCTTCTGACATTCACCTGCAAAATATAAACAGTAGCCCCTGAGGGGGTCATCACCTTTGCTGGTACGATCCTCTCATGACCCCCAAGCTAACGTGGCTGCGACGACTAATTATCGATAGCATGGAGGTTGATTAGATGTAGAACATAATAGAAAGTGTAATAAACAACAAGCCACATATGAACAATCGTAGTTCAAGCACGATGAACAACTTAAAAGCGTTCCCTTAATTAGTGAGTTAATCATTTAACTCCTTAAGTTATGTTTCCTCTTAATCTCAGTCCAACCTTGTCTTACCTCAATCTCGATTCTTATCTCAGTCTTAGAATACAAACCAATCTTTAAATAGAAATGGTTGCATCTTATCTCAAATCTTATCTCAGTCTTATCTCAATTCTTATCATAATTAAGTCAACCGTTCTTTAATTAGAATGGTTGTTCCTTAATTCATTGTTTATCTATCGGGTCCAGTAACCCTAACCAATGAGTTATCAGCTCCATTGGTTTACATAAACAATATTTGTTAAAATTAGTAGGGATTAAGGTAGATCCCACCACACCTCCTCAGTAGTGCCTCCCACCTTGAACAGAAATCTAGGCGACGAGTCCAAAGACAAGTCATATTTGGAAGTTGGTACCTGATAAGGATACCAACCTACCCCAATACACATGTGCCGGAACGATTCCGGATTCCTCACTCCCTCCAAGTTCCAGTTAGTGCAAGCCTTAAAGTCAATGTTTGTTAGTTATCCTCTTTCAGTTACTAATCAAACAATGTTAGGGAGGGTTCCTTATTCTCACACAATTCTTTACTAAGCATTGTTAGTAAGTTCTCATAGTAGGTTGTGTTAGTGTATCACAATCACACAATAAACATAATATTCCAGTTGCATGCGTTATCTTGTTTAGTCGGCACACATAAACAAATAGCACACAAGCCGAGGGACACCTCGTTAGCAAGAAGGTCACAAGAAAACCATACCTACACCGTTGGTCGTTCGGTTGCTTACTCTCCTCCGGAGTCCAAATTCCCAAACCCTAAAACATTGATCGAATCGGGTGGTTAATTACTTTTAATTAACCTAGCTTACTTAATCACTAATGACCTCCCACTAAATACCACTAAATCATTGTAGTTCAAGCTTAACCACTTATGTTATTTACTTCTCATTTTACCTCACACTTATTCACACCTCTAAATGCCATAAAACTCCACCAAACAACTCTAAACAACTTTATAATAGCATTACCCAACAAGCCCCCTTCATTTACCACCTAAAAAGCACACTTCCTTTGTAAAATGGCTGGTCCGGACATGATCCTAGACTGTAGTCCCGGACCAATTACTGGCCTCACTCTCAACACTTATTTATGGGTGGTCCAGGACTTGTTACTTAACCTAGGTCCTGGACCACTTCTGGAAGGTACTCTCGGTAGTATTTTTGTGCTGGTCCGGGACTTATTACAAGACCTAGGTCCCGGACCAATCTAAACTTGGATTTTCGGCATGTTTTTAGTGCTGGTCCGGGACTTTATCCAAGGACTAAGTCCTGGACCACACTTTAAACTGTTAAATTTTACAGTTTTGAATATCATTCCACACTTGTTCTTTTGTCCAATCTTCTTCTAATCTTTCCCCATGTATTCACACATGTTCTAACACCATTTTAGCACTTAAAATCCTCCTAACTCATGGATCAACTCACCTCAAAATTCCTTGATCATCATTCAAGTTCTTACTAAATTCTTAACACTTATAACTTAATTCCCTACACTTCCAACATGTAAAATTGGTCTAAAACTTCAACTAACTAAAGTGTTTCCTTTCCACGAATATAACTACTCCTCAAACATCATTATTCATCCATCTTTGCTTTGCTAAGCCTTCCAAGGTTATCTTGCATCTCCATTCACAAATTTCTCTCCTTTCCATTTGTTACTCATCACTCCTAAACTCTTGAACATACCTACACATTTCTTTCCATCCTCTTAGCACCTTAACATTGTTCTTCCTTTACCTTAACCATACTACACCCTCCTTAGCATTTCTATCTCTTTTACTCAATTATCCCACCATTCTCATGATCATACCCACTTATACATTCCTAGTCATTTTCCTTGACAATTTACTACATCATCCTTCAAATTTCACTTCCATCACCCAAGTCCACTCATTACCATCCAACTATAACCTTATTAGTCCACCACTAGCATCTTCACCACTTACTCAAGCTACCCAAAATTCTTAATGCTATATTCTCTAGTTCATACCTAAACCATCTCAAAGTACTATACATCATTTCCTACAGATTTTTGCACAAGTTTCAACATTCCTCGTACCATGACTTTGGTGTGTTTAATACACCCACCTAACCTCTAATTCCTCCTAGACAACTCTAGGCCATTCTAAACCTCAAGAACTCCTTAGTTACCTCATTTCCACTCAAGTTCCTTTTAATGATTCCTAGTAAATCCTAGGTCATTTTAATTCACAACAACCACTTAGACACTTTGTTTTATACTCAAATTTCGCCATAGCTCCTCTAGTATATTATCATGCCCATATGCATAGTTTTTCTCATACAATCATCTCACACACATCAAATCCTTTCTCATCATATTTTCTCACCCAAATCTACTCATTCACAACAAACTCAATATAGTGCAATAATCTTAAATTGCATAGCACTAAGGCTCTTAAATGACATGGCTCTTAGGCCCTTAAATGACTTAAACTTAAACACTGAATTTCCCACATATAAAAGCCTTCAACCTGCAAATACACACAACAATGCTCCCATAGCAATATAAGTGTTCTCATAATTACCCTTAAGCTTATCTTACTAACTCATTCCCATTGGCTCCTTAGTCACAAGTTCACAAGCTTGTTTAAATTCTTTTTCCTAGGTTATATAACCCATTACATAATGTAAGCTTTAAGCTACATTAGTACTTATCTAAACCTCATCCCTTAAAACCTTAAACCACCTTAAGTAAGCAATTTACCTTATTTTTCTCTAGCGTATCTTAACTTCCTCCTTAGGGCTTTTCTTGAATGAATCTCGGCCACCAATTTAATCTCCCTTTCCAATGTTCTAACCAATATACAATAATTCTAATGAGTGCTAAAGAACACGTCAACCTTAAAGAATCATTTCTAGGTTAAAAAAATGTGTTTTAAGTCATAAAAGTGGATGATTACCTTTGAAGTGTCAAGATAGACTTGGGTATGAATAAAAGAGGACCTCCACCAGTCCTTGGTTCTCAAAACAACCTAGTTCAAGGAGTAAAACAAAACCCCCATGAGATAGAAATGTTCGGACATGTAGAAAAAATGAAGGAAAGTTGATTTTTCTTCCACTTTCATTACCTTGGATGAATGGAGAACCAAAAGAGCTCTTCAAACTTGATTTTCCTCCATCAATGGAGTTTTCTCATGGCACCAAACTTGAGCTTTGAAGGATTGAAAAGATATAAAGGAAGGCCTTGCCTACTAGAGAGAAATCATGCTTAGTTTTTTATTTGGAGCTAAAATGAACATTTGGTGGACAAATGAAGATGGAGCATGAATGGAGCTGCTTGGAAGGTTTTGGGAAGAAAGAAGAAGAATAAAAATATTTGAAGAAGAAGAGAAGAAATGAAGAAGAGAGTAGAGAGGTAGGCTAAAAGAAGATATTTTGTCTTAAAAAGCAAGTAGTACTATTCTCTCTTTTCCTCTTATTTTCCTTAATGTGCTGGCTCCTCATGGTGAGTCACCATTTAAAACCGTCCCCCCCTTAGTAAATAAGATATTTGTGGTCTGGGTTGACCAACTTATTGACTTATGTTGACTAAAGCTTAAACTAGGTACTATTTGGCACTATTCATAAATTAGTGCACAAATTTGTGAAATTTTTGGTTTCTCATTGATTTAGGCTTCCTAATGTGATACTAATTAGCAAAATTTAGATTAAGGTGCAATCATGGGCATTTAGCCACTCAAAACTTGTAAGACAATTTCTCAAAAAGGTGGTTTAAGGAGTCTTAAAGCACATTTGTGTTAAGCTTGTTTTTGAGCTTGGTATTCTTTGGTAATTGATTTAATATGTCCATTAGCATGTTAATAAGGTCTTATAATGATATTTGGGTGCTAGTCAAAGTCACTCCAACCTTAGAGCATATTTTGCTTAAATTGCCTTTATGGCGTTTTCTTGTGTTTTCCTTTGTTTTTAATTGTATACCAATGTTTCTAAGGCATGTTTTAGCCTGATTACATCATAACTTGGGTTTACTTAGCATACTTAGGTTTGGGGTATTTCAATCTACCCCCTTAAAAGAACTTGTCCCCAAAGTTCCAGCATCTTATTTTATTGGAATACAAGGCTTAACCTCATTCCATAGATCATATAGATCATGCTTATATGTACTAAATCTTATGACTGATTAGGTCTGTCATATACTTATACTCAAATATCACAAACATGCTTAAGCATGTATAGCACTCAAAATTCCCTTTGTTCCTCTTGATGATTAAAACAATCACATAGTTTTCATCGTATTCCCATGTCAACGGTCCGTACACACAGGTCATCCTTGCCATCATGGGCTAGAATACAAAACAACTCTGTTCTCCCCATGTCACGGTCCGAGACAAAGGCTCATGCGTTCTCGACATGGCGAGACTTAGTAAAAAGGAAATCCTTTTTAGGAGGTCAAGTGAGGAATAATTCTCTAATTAAAAATACAATCAACTCCAATTCCGTTTTATCCTAATGCTCTATCCTTAGTGTGATTAATTATGACCACTGGTAGGGAGTTTCAGGAATCATCCAACCCTGATGTGAGCATCAGTGTTGAACTACTTCCACCCCAATTTGTGTTCAATTCCCTCGATCCTAAAAATCAAGTTCCACCTCCCACGTCAATTTAAACACACAAATAATTCACTCATTTCCAATTTTCTATCTTTTTAGTCTTCTAGTGTAATCAATACATCTCCAAGGTGTGGGCTTAGCCCATCAACATTCCCAATTCATCTCTTAGAATTACTCAGGACTTTCATTCCCAATAAGTTCTATATCAGTTCATACCAATTCTCACCATCTTATACCTCATAGCATCACTACTTCCTACCTCATACTCATATCAAATCATATATCACAGTGTTATCTTATTCTTATCTCACACATACTTTCATATCGACTCATATCTTATATATTCCTTAAGTCTCCTTAATCCTTTTTACTAATTCTCTTAACTTGTACTCACACCGGAGTTAACAAGATAGGTACTTAATATGTATGGTATTCGCATCTTCTGTGCGCAATAACCATAATTAATCTCACAATGTTTAAGTAAAACTAATTCTCAAATTTTTTTGTGCTATGACCACCGTAGTTTACGTACTCAGTACATAAACATACGCTAAGCGGATTTCGCTCTACCCCCCTTAAAATGGATTATGCCCACGTAATCAACATTATATCATCCTTGAACATTGGTTCAAGATGTCTAATTCTCACCAAGCATTCTAGCTTCCATGTCATCTATCTCACTTATAATTCGATCAGAGGGTCATAGTTATGTTAATGGCTTAGTCTCTGTATCGAGGATTCTTAATGGTACTTATACCATTTTCTTAACTTAGCTTGGTCTAATCTTAAAGGTACTGATCTGCTAGCATTCGCTGCGCGACTCTGATAATCTTAGGCCTAACTACCTTTCTTATCCTTCATAGTGTTGTATATTCTTGTGCCTCCTTACGGTTTAGAAATATTACTCTCTCAATGGACGCGTGTTGTCTTTAATTATACACGGCCTTAATGAGTTGTAACTCGTCTATCCATTCTCCCTGAAGATCTAATGTTCATACTCTTAGTGTTTTCTCAAGTGTCTAAATCGTTCTTTCCAACTGACCTTTGGTCTGTGTATGATTCTTAATCTGAAACTACTGTCTAGTGCTTATTGCGCTTTACAGTTTAATCTCTAACGTCTTAAGACATGTCCAATGTCTGTACTTAACAATCCGTGCTCTTCGCACTTCATAGTCCTTAATTATTTGTTCTCTAATTCCTTTGTGTTGTTGGTTCAACTGAATTCCTTCTCTTTGACTGTTTGTGGTAGTAGTTGCTCTTGTCTGATCTTGCGTCGTTGACCGTGGTACGGAGTCGACTACTTCCCATTTTCCTTACAACTCGTCTACATGCATGGGGTACCTTATTGGTACATTACTACTACTACCGACTAACTCACAAATGAGTCTGTCAGGCCTACAAGCCCCCTGTGGGGTGCAGTCATCCCACATCTCGTTTTAGTAAACTCGTAGTGTCCGTCACATGTTTAGCTATTGCTAATTACGAAGTATTCTGTTGTCGATCTCCTCTTTCATCGTTTCATAATAACACTTATTGTTCTTCTTGAACTTAATCAAGGGAAATCTATCTACTTGTTCTTGGGTATGGTATGCTCTAGTTCCTTTTTGTATTCCGTATTGACTTGGTCTCTTAGTAACTGAGGTCTCTTTCTATAGAGCCTCTTAACTTGTTTCTCATGTTTGTTCTACTATGCTTCTTATGAAATCTTACCTCACACGGTCTAGACTACTATCGTCAATGCATAGTTCGTCTACCATCTTATTCCCTTACTTATATCGGTCTCCGCTCATAGATCTAATTGCCTTTGTGTCAATTTGACGGTTTTTATATGATGGTCGCTTTACTGCGCACCATGATTTAATCCCCTTACATAAATATTGTACTCAGGACCACTACTACCGTGGTAGTTGGCCTTTACTCTGTTGCCCACTGATGGTGCAACTACTTACTCATTTATTCTACATCTTATCTTATACTCAATTCCTTCCTGGTGTAACACACTGAGGGTTCTCTAATTTTGGTGTTTGGCGGTTTCCTTACCGTGTTGTAAAATGGTTATCTCTTAATATGAATGTGTTCTATTTCAATCTCAGGTTCGTAAATAGGCTAATTTCTCTCACATTCTTTCATCCTTTATGATGTTATTTACAATGTAATTTAACCGGTTACTGACGAAGTCATCCGTTGAATCACAAGCTCTTTGATGGCATTGTCACTTACAGCGGACGCCGGATCTTTAAGTTAAAAGGCGGGGGCAAGGGTCGTTTCCCCCCTTTTATTTTGGTGAGGCTTATTAAGGTAACTAAGTCATTTTATTTTCTCATTCTCATCCACGATCAGCTTTCAAATCGTGCGTTCTTCATCGCGACAGTTCCGCGCTCTTTCCCTCTTCTTCTTCCTTGGTGAGAACTTGGTCCTCTGGTGTGAATTGTTGCTGGTTCCCGGTCGATTTCTACTGCTGCATCTGTTCGGGTTCTTCTCTCTACATCAGGTTTGGTTTTCTTTTCGATTCCGATGGTGTTCCGCTTCTGTTTTTGAGAGGGCAGTTTTTTCTGATTTGGGGGTCTCTTCTCTGTGAATTAGTGGTGCACGTGCGTCTCCTCTGCTGTGTTCTGTTCGTTGAGTTGCTGGTAGCGTGTGATTGAATCAGCGCTTCGAATTCAAGTAAGTGGGGGATGGAATCGGGTTGCTTACTCACCCTCGGGGACTGTTTTGTTCTAACCTTTCTGCCTTGCAATTGTGTTTTGATTGGGTTTTTTGCTTCGATGTGATTTTGGGCATGGATTGGCTAGCAGAGCACCATGCCCAGATAGAGTGTGCAGCTAGGAGAGTTGTGTTTGATAGACCGGGTGAGACCCGTTTTGCTTTTGTGGGGAATTCCATTCCTTGTGCTCCTGTGTTGGTGTCTGCTATGCAGGCAGTCCGTTCCTTGAGGAAGGGCTGCCAGGGGTTTCTCTGCTTTGTACCTGAGGTTAAGGAGGGATCCCGGTTGGAGGAGATCCCCATTGTGTGTGAGTTTCCTGAGGTGTTCCAGGACGATGTGCCAGGACTACCACCTGATCGTGAGGTGGAGTTTTCTATTGAGTTAGCGCCAGGGACTCAGCCTATCTCTAAGGCTCCCTATCGCATGAGTCCGGCAGAGCTTAAGGAGCTGAAGGTGCAGCTGCAGGATCTTCTGGATAAGGGCTTCATTCGCCCTAGTGTCTCCATGGGGAGCACCTGTTGTTTGTGAAGAAGAAGGATGGCTCCTTCAGATTGTGCATTGACTACAGGGAATTGAATAAGGTTACCATCAAGAATCGGTATCCTCTTCCCCGCATTGATGACCTCTTTGACCAGTTAGCAGGGGCGACAGTCTTCTCGAAGATCGACTTGCGTTCTGGATATCATCAGCTGAAGATTAAGGCCGAGGATGTGCCTAAGTCTGCATTTAGGACCCGATATGGGCATTACGAATTCTTGGTCATGCCTTTTGGTTTGACTAATGCCCCGTCGTTCTTCATGGATATGATGAACAGAGTCTTCAAACCTTTCTTGGATTCTTTTGTAGTGGTGTTTATTGACGACATCTTGGTGTACTCCCAGAGTGCTGAGGAGCATGAGGAGCATCTGAGGATGGTTCTACAGACGTTGAAGGAGAAGGAGTTGTATGCTAAATTGAAGAAGTGTGAGTTCTGGTTGGATAGAGTGGTGTTTCTTGGCCACGTGGTTTCGAAGGATGGCATATCAGTGGACCCAGAGAAGATTAAGGCAGTTATGGAGTGGGCGAAGCCCACCAGTGTGTCTGAGGTGCGCAGTTTTCTGGGATTGGCTGGGTATTATAGGAAGTTCGTGGAGGGCTTTTCTAAGATTGTATCTCCCTTGACTCGTCTTCTTAGGAAGGATGTCAAGTTTGACTGGA
This sequence comes from Limonium bicolor, assembly GCA_023374045.1. Lineage (NCBI taxonomy): Eukaryota > Viridiplantae > Streptophyta > Magnoliopsida > Caryophyllales > Plumbaginaceae > Limonium > Limonium bicolor. The sequence goes on from CM041779.1 coordinate 271,412,523, forward strand.
GTGAGGCGTGCCAGGAGAGCTTCCAGGAGTTGAAGAAGAGGTTGACTTCGGCTCCGATTTTGACGCTGCCTTCTGGGACAGAGGGCTTCGAGGTGTTCTGTGACGCTTCCCACAGAGGGTTGGGGTGTGTTCTGATGCAGCAGGGAAAGGTGGTAGCGTATGGGTCACGACAGTTGAAGCCGTATGAGAAGAATTATCCTACCCATGACTTGGAGCTAGCTGCTGTGGTCTTCGCCTTGAAGATCTGGCGGCACTATTTGTATGGGGTGACGTGTAAGGTCTACACGGATCACAAGAGTCTCAAATATCTGTTCACGCAGAAGGAATTGAATTTGAGACAGCGGCGCTGGTTGGAGCTGTTACATGACTACGACCTGGAGATCCTCTACCATCCGGGTAGAGCGAATGTGGTGGCTGATGCCTTGAGCCGTAGGGGTGCTCCTGGACTTGCTTGTTCGTTGTCAGGGGTTCAGAGGTCTGCTTTTGAGCTTCAGCGTATGGGGATTTGGGTTGTTCGGTCAGACCGTGCCGGGATGATTGCTTCGATTCAGGTCCAGTCTACTTTGATTGAGCGGATCAGAGAGGGTCAGAAGGCTGATGCTGAGTTGTGTAAGATCAGAGAGAAGTTGGCAGATGAGCAGGAGTCAGAGTTTTCTGTGTCCAGCGATGATTGTCTACGCTTCAGGGGCAGAGTCTGTGTGCCTAGTGGAGGCGACCTTAGGCGGGAGATTATGCAGGAGGCTCATGGAGCTCCTTATTCTGTGCACCCAGGAGGGGTGAAGATGTACCGGGACCTCAGAGAGTCCTTCTGGTGGGCGAATATGAAGAGGGAGATTTCTGATTTTGTGGCTCGTTGCCAAACCTGTCAGCAGGTGAAGGCTGAGCATCAGCGACCTGCGGGTCTTCTGCAGCCCTTCCCGTTCCTGAGTGGAAATGGGAGAGTGTTGGCATGGATTTTATTGTGGGGTTGCCTAGGACATCTTCTGGGTACGATGCGCTATGGGTGATTGTAGACCGGTTGACGAAGTCAGCTCATTCTTGCCTGTGAGGAAGACTTCAGCCTTGAGCGCCTGGCTCGGCTGTATATCGATGAGATTGTGAGGTTGCACGGTGTGCCGGCGACGATCGTTTCGGACCGAGATCCGAGATTTGTATCTCGCTTCTGGCGGAGCCTGCATAAGGCGTTAGGGACGAATTTGGCTTTCAGTTCGGCTTATCATCCTCAGACCGATGGGCAGACGGAGAGGACGAATCAGATTTTGGAGGACATGTTGAGGGCTTGTGCTCGACTTCGGGGGCAGCTGGGATCAGCATGTGACTTTGATTGAGTTCGCCTACAATAATAGTTTCCAATCGAGCATTGGGATGGCTCCATATGAGGCGTTGTATGGTAGGCGCTGTAGGTCTCCTATTTGTTGGGATGACCTGCGGGAGAGGGCGATTGTAGGTCCTGAGTTAGTGCAGGGAGCTGTGGACAAAGTTAAGACTATCAGGGAGCGTTTGTTGGTTGCCCAGAGCCGGCAGAAGAGTTATGCAGATCAGAGACGCCGTCCGCTTGAGTTTCAGGTGGGAGACCACGTGTATCTAAAGATCTCTCCAGTACGGGGTGTGGTTCGTTTTGGGAAGCGAGGCAAGCTGAGCCCTCGGTTCGTAGGGCCTTTTGAGGTGCTTGGGAAGGTTGGGCCGGTGGCTTACAGATTGGCATTGCCACCAGCTCTAGCAGGAGTGCATGACGTGTTCCATGTGTCGATGCTCAGGAAGTACCTACATGATCCTTCGCATGTGATTGACTATGGTCAGCTTCGACTCAGAGATGATTTCACTTATGAGGCAGTTCCGGTTCGTATTTTAGCTCGGGATGTCGTCGGCTTCGTAGTAAGACATTGCCTATGGTTAAGGTGCAGTGGTCTGATCAGTCCGAGCGTGAGGCGACGTGGGAACTCGAGGAGGAGTTGCGTGCTAAGTTCCCTTCCCTTTTCGAGCAGCGAGGTATGTTGAATTTCGAGGACGAAATTCCTTTTAAGGGGGGAGTGATGTAATACTCCGTATTTTACGTTTTCAGATTTCATGACATAACAATGTTTTAAGTTAAGTTATGTTATGTGTGCTTTGTTTAGTAGAGAGGACGCCGGAGTCTTTAAGTTAAAAGGCGGGGGCAAGGAGGTCGTTTCCCCTCTTTTATTTTGGTGAGGCTTATTAAGGTAAATAAGTCATTTTTTTTCTCATTCTCAATCCACGATCAGCTTTCAAATCGTGCGTTCTTCATCGCGACAGTTCTGCGCTCTTTCCCTCTTCTTCTTCCTTGGTGAGAACTTGGTCCTCTGGTGTGAATTGTTGCTGGTTCCGGTCGATTTCTACTGCTGCATCTGTTCGGGTTCTTCTCTGCTACAATCAGGTTTGGTTTTCTTTTCGATTCCGATGGTTTCCGCTTCTGTTTTGAGAGGGCAGTTTTTCTGATTTGGGGGTCTCTTCTCTGTGAATTCAGTGGTGCACGGTGCGTCTCCTCTGCTGTGTTCTGTTCGTTGAGTTGCTGGTAGCGTGTGGATTGAATCAGCGCTTCGAATTCATGTAAGTGGGGGATGGAATCGGGGTTGTTTACTCACCCTCGGGGACTGTTTTGTTCTAACCTTTCTGCCTTGCAATTGTGTTTTGATTGGGTGTTTTGCTTCGGTTTTGTGTTGTTAATCGCGTGGCTAAACCCCCGAGGGTACTGATTTACCATTCCGTGGATTTGGGTGAGTTTGGCATTGATTTTGGTTGGTTTTCTGCGCGTTTGTTCGCTCTGTATTTCGTCAGTTTCGCGCTGTCCGAACATCTGTCCGAACTTGGAAGTTCGGACAGTGCATCGGGCGCGTTTTGTTTTTGAAGGTTTTGAGGTGTCCGAACATCGGTCCGAACTTCAAAGTTCGGACCAGACGCGAGGATGGTTTTTCGTAAAAGTTTCGATGTGTGTCCGAACTTGCAAGGTCGGACGCAAGTTCGGACACTAAGATGATTCTGGCTTTCAACTCTCGACTTGCGTCCGAACTTCGATGTTCGGACGTAAGTTCGGACATTTGTATCTCCGCGACCTCTGATTCTCGGCCTCTGTCCGAACTTGCAAGGTCGGACGCAAGTTCGGACATGCCACTGTTTTGAGCATAACTTCTCCGTTTTAGCTCCGTTTTGAGTTCCGTTTGCGGGGTTGGATTCCCCTATCTGTGTACAAGCTTCCTATGCTGTTTATATGCATTGTTATGCACTTAAGATCTGTTTTGTGAGCTTTTGGTTTTGGGACCTAGTTACTTTGCTTCTGAGCCTTGGATAGTCGGGTCGGGCTGTCCCGTAGCATGCTGCGCAGGAATTCCTTCTGTTTATATTCCTTAGGGTCTCCCTTGGGATGTTATTTGACCGACGGGTCTGTTAGCTGTCTCTACGGCTTCTGTTGTGGGATCCTCGGATCCATAGGACCTTATGGGTGTCCTTCTGTTGTGTTAGCTTGTTTCTAGTGTCCCATTCTTCTGTTTCTGATCTGAAGGTCCGACTGTGTTTTGAAATGATATTCCGTTCTGCTCTGCTTCTGTTTTGTGGTTTCATTCAGTCTATTTATATTGTCTCCGCTATCCTTTCTGTTTATAAGTATTCTTCTGCTTCTGTTTTGAGTGGGCTTCCTTGAGGAAGTCTTCTGCTTGCTGGGCTGTTTAGCTCACCCCTTTACTTTGTTGCAGATTGAGCTCGTGGGATCTTCTCTTCTCGTCCCCTTCTGGAGCTTCGTTATTTTTTTATGTGTCTTTAGACTTTTTGTGCTCGCGCTTTGGACGCTTTAGTACTTTGTGTAGCCTTCGGGCCTCTCTCTCTGTATTTGACTTTTTAGCATTTGGATCTTGTAAACTCTTTGGTATTTATACAAGTTTCTTATTCGGTTTTGGGATTCGTTTGCTTAGAGCCTTGCGACGTTAGGTAGTAGACTCGCGGCGTGTAACGGCCCTAACTCCTAGGCCGGTTTTGGGGTCGTTACACTTATGATGTTATTTACAATGTAATTTAACCGGTTACTGACGAAGTCATCCGTTGAATCACAAGCTCTTATGAGCATTGGTCACTTGACATGCCATACTGTGCACTCACAATGTTTATCTCTAACGATTACTGATTCTTAAATCCTGGGTGTTGGATATGAGGTCTGTCTCTGCAGCCTTCATTATTACTCAAGTGTATCTGGTGTGTTCTAAGGTAATCTCAAGGTTTACGGTTTCCATTCTCTAATAAAAGGTATTCTATCTCTAATAAGTGAAAGCCCTTTTGAGGGGTTTATTCCCACTCATGGCCTCACAACAAGGAGAGGTATCCCCACCCTAAAAGGAATGGTTCGTTCTCCGCCCCTGTCAATAGCATTATCTAAATATTCTTATTGCTGCCCTTTCCTGGCAATATTTTCCACAATCTAAGTTATAGATTTGGTAACCGTTCATATTTACGAATTATAGTTCCTTCATGGCATAAATAAGCTCTCTTACAACTTACTGCGCCTCGGGCTCTGATGTGGTTAACATCCTTGGCTCGTAGGCTCTTAGTGCTTAATGTCTCAGTTCATTATTTGTACTCTTACTCATTTGTAAGTTATCCTCATAAGTTTATGGTTCTTACACACTATCAACCATTAGGTTACATATTAAATGTAGTATCGGGTTTCATGGTAAGTTACTGCATCCTGCTTCCTGCTATGGAAGTTTATTCAGGTGATCTGAGGTCACTTGGTGTTAATGAGTTAGGCAACCAATACTAATCGTCGTTCATCAGTTTGTTCGGCTCGACTGTGCCCGCTCTGTGGGGGTAGTCCTCTGAGCTTTCCTCTTTCGGGGTTGTATGTCTTTAATCCTTGGTAGGTTACTGCTTAAGTTTATGCCCCCTGTCCTTGTTTCTGGGGTTTACTAACATATTCAATGAAGATGGTGTTATTGGTATTCTTAATGGTCATCTCGGGAGTTCTATCTCGTTTCTGCTGGAAGTTGTTCTGTCGACTGGCTTCATTGTATCTCTTAATACGTTCCCTTCAAGGTTCGGGATTGGTGTTCTTACCGTACTGTTTGTTGTTGTTGTAGTAGGTTGTACTGTTGCTAAAATTTTTATACCATTTAGTATTCCGTCCAAATTCAGCTCCCTGCTGACTGGTGTGTCGACTCATCTTATCATGGCCAGGCCGTCAGGCCTCCCCAAGGTCTTATCCTCTGGTTCTTATGGATTTACAATCCGGTACTGTTATGTATTAAGACTGTAGTGTTCTGCTATCTCGCCATGATGGCTTGACGTATAACTTAACCGTGGTAGCACTTGCTACAACAAGTGCGCCATGCAAGATGGGCTACCGGTACAGTGTGCGTCAGTAATGGTACTTCCTTTTAATCTTTTTATATCTTTGATAGTCCTCGGGACTCCTTCGATGTTCTTTCGTTTTGGATAACTAGCCATTTAGCAGCTTCCTTGTTGTTTTGACAGTACTGTCACTTATCAGGGCGTTCCTCTTTCTGAGGGAACCCCTTGTTATTTTCTTATGTCTTGATCCTCGCTCCCGTTTCCACACATTTTGTTGTGGTTACTAAGTAATGATTCTCCTTCAGGCACTACGTTGTAGTCCTAACTCGGTATACAATTTATATGAGTTTTTACCGTCGTCTGCGCTATGTCGGCCAGGTTTGTAACCTTTCTTATTGTATGGGGTTTGGTGTTCCCGTTTCTAACTGGACCTTTCGGTAGTCTTAATTCTCATGTTGTATATTATCCCACAGCTATGCTCATTCGGACCATTGTCTGGTACTCATGTCGCTTATATTTTCCTTTCCATTGCATTCGTAGTGCTTTTCTTATCATTGGTATGGTGGGGTAACTCGACTGCGTAGCATGTCGACCCATGTTGTCGGTAATTTACGTTCTCTTACTGGTAGAATTCCCTTGGTAGCGCCTATTTCACTGTTGCACTCCAATTAAAACCTCTAAGTTTTCGTAAATTGTTGCATAACGACGTGTTTCTCGTATTGCTAAACGTTAACTAACTACCAGGTCGGGTTTCCCCGAGTAAGAGAAGGCTTTCTCCTTTCTGGCGTTTGTTCCCCGTATTTCAAGCAAGGGATGTGGAGGGCAGGCTTAGGTACTATGGATATCCGGTACACACCGGGAAGTCCTAACTAACGCACCTCTCGCTCTATCACTCAACCCTTGCCAATAACTCAAACTCAACCTCAGTATCCTCCTAAGTTCGGTAATTCTTGTCTTTAAAGCGTAACTACGCTCTGATACCACTTTTTGTAACACCCCAACTCATAACGCCATACTTAACTCATAAACCTCCATTCATATATATTAACTTTGTAGCGGATTTCTTACAACAATTGGTGTTACCGCCGTTAGTCACCCACGTGACCAACTAGGCATACTAAAATCTCCAAGATCTAGCTACGGTGTGATAGACCCGAATATACCGAACATTAGTACTTACAAGCCTTAACCAAACACATAACACTCTTACAAACTCCTTACATCCTATACAGCTTACTAACTCAAATTGTCATACGAGTGTACATGCATAACTCGTAGGTCACACTTAAACCCATAGTAGTCTACCCCATCTTACTCTCAGGACGGTCGTCTTCTGACATTCACCTGCAAAATATAAACAGTAGCCCCCGAGGGGGGTCAACACCTTTGCTGGTACGATCCTCTCATGGCCCCCACGCTAATGTGGCTACGACGACTAATTGTCGATAGCATGAAGGTTGATTAGATGCAGAACATAATAGAAATTGCAATAAACAACAAGCCACATATGACAATCAAAGTTCAAACACGATGAACAACTTAAAAGCGTTCGCTTAATTAGTGAGTTAATCATTTAACTCCTTAAGTTATGTTTCCTCTTAATCTCAGTCCAACCTAATCTTACCTCAATCTCGATCCTTATCTCAGTCTTTGAATACAAACCAATCTTGAAATAGAAATGGTTGCATCTTATCTCAAATCTTATCTCAGTCTTATCTCAATTCTTATCTCAATTAAGTCAACCGTTCTTTAATTAGAATGGTTGTTCATTAATTCATTGTTTATCTGTCGGGTCCAGTAACCCTAACCAATGAGTTATCAGCTACATTGGTTTACATAAACAATATTTGTTAAAATTAGTTGGGATTTAGGTAGATCCCACCACACCTCCTCAATAGTGCCTCCCACCTTGAACAGAAATCAAGGTGACCGAGTCTTTATGTCGACTCTAGGCGATGAGTCCGAAGACAAGTCATATTTGGATGTCGGTACCTGATAAGGATACCAACCTCCCCGAATACACATGTGTCGGAACGATTCCGGATTCCTCACTCCCTCCAAGTTCCAGTTAGTGGAAGCCTTAAAGTCAATGTTTGTTATTTAGCCTCTTTCGGTTACTAATAAAACAATGTTAGGGAGGGTTCCTTATTCTCACACAATTCTTTACTAAGCATTGTTAGTAAGTTCTCATAGTAGGTTGTGTTAGTGTATCACAATCACACAACAAACATAATATTCCAGTTGCATGCTTTATCTTGTTTAGTCGGCACACATAAACAAATAGCACACAAGCCGAGGGACACCTCGTTAGCAAGCAGGTCACAAGAAAACCATACTGTACACCGTTGGTCGTTCGGTTGCTTACTCTCCTCCGGAGTCCAAATTCCCAAACCCTAAAACATTGATCTCGGGTGGTTAATTACTTTTAATTAACCAAGCTTACTTAATCACTAATGACCTCCCACTAAATACCACTAAATCATTGTAGTTCAAGCTTAACCACTTATGTTATTTACTTCTCATTTTACCTCACACTTATTCACACCTCCAAATGCCATAAAACTCCACCAAACAACTCTTAATAACCTTATAATAGCATTACCCAACAAGCCCCCTTCATTTACCACCTAAAAAGCACACTTCCTTTGTAAAAATGGATGATCCAGGACATGGTCCTGGACTGTAGTCCTGGACCATTACTGGCCTCACTCTCGGCAGTTATTTATCGGTGGTCCGGACTTGTTACTTAACCTAGGTCCTGGACCACTTCTAGAAGGTACTCTTGGTAGTTTTTTTGCTGGTCCAGGACTTATTACAAGACCTAGGTCCCAGACCAATCTAAACTAGGATTTTCGGCATGTTTTTAGGGCTGGTCCGGGAATTTATCCAAGGACTAAGTCCCGGACCACACTTTAAACTGTTAAATTTTACAGTTTTGAACATCATTCCACACTTGTTCTTTTGTCCAATCTTCTTCTAATCTTTCCCCATGTATTCACACATGTTCTAACACCATTTTAGCACTTAAAATCCTCCTAACTCATGGATCAACTCACCTCAAAATTCCTTGATCATCATTCATGTTCTTACTAAATTCTTAACACTTATAACTTAATTCCTTACACTTCCAACATGTAAATTTTGTCTAAAACTTCAACTAACCAAAGTGTTTCCTTTTCACGAATATAACTAGTCCTCAAACATCATTATTAATCCATCATTGCTTTGCTAAGCCTTACAAGGTTATCTTGCATCTCCGTGCACAAATTTCTCTCCTTTCCATTTGTTACTCATCACTCCTAAACACTTGAACATACCTACACATTTCTTTCCATCCTCTTAGCACCTTAACATTGTTCTTCCTTTACCTTAACCATCTCACATCCTCCTTAGACATTTCTATCTCCTTTACTCAATTAACCCACCATTCTCATGATCATACCCTCTTATACATTCCTAGTCATTTTCCTTGACAATTTACAACATCCTCCTTCAAATTTCACTTCCATCACCTAAGTCCACTCACTACCATCCAACTATAACCTTATTAATCCACCACTTGCATCTTCACCACTTACACAAGCTACCCAAAATTCTCAATGCTATATTCTCTAGTTCATACCTAAACCATCTCAAAGTACTATACATCATTTCCTACAGATTTTTGCACAAGTTTCAACATTCCTCATACCATGACTTTGGTGTGTTTAATACGCCCGCCTAACCTCTAATTCCTCCTAGACAACTCTAGGCCATTCTAAACCTCAAGAACTCCTTAGTTACCTCATTTCCACTCAAATTCCTTTTAATGATTCTTAGTAATACCTAGGTCATTTTAGTTCACAACAACCACTTAGACACTTTGTTTTCTACTCAAATTTCGCCATTGCTCCTCTAGTATATTATCATGCCCATATGCATAGTTTTTCTCATACAATCATCTCACACACATCAAATCCTTTCTCATCATATTTTCTCACCCAAATCTACTCATTCACAACAAACTCAATATAGTGCAATAATCTTAAATTGCATAGCACTAAGGCTCTTAAATGACATGGCTCTTAGGCCCTTAAATGACTTAAACTTAAACACTGAATTTCCCACATATAAAAGCTTTCAACCTGCAAATACACACAACAATGCTCCCATAGCAATATAAGTGTTCTCATAATTCAACTTAAGCTTATCTTACTAGCTCAATCCCATTGGCTCCTTAGTCACAAGTTCACAAGCTTGTTTAAATTGTTTTTCCTAGGTTATATAACCCATTACATAATGTAAGCTTCAAGCTACATTAGTACTTATCAAAACCTCATCCCTTAAAAACTTAAACCACCCTTAGGTAAGCAATTTACCTTATTTTTCTCAAGCTTATCTTAACTTCCTCCTTAGGGCTTTTCTTGAATGAATCTCGGCCACCAATTTAATCTCCCTTTCCAATGTTCTAACCAATATACAATAACTATAATGAGTGCTAAAGAAAACATCAACCTTAAAGAATCAATTCTAGGTTAAAAAAATGTGTTTTAAGTCATAAAAGTGGATGATTACCTTTGAAGTGTCAAGATAGACTTGGGTATGAATCAAAGAGGACCTCCACTAGTCCTTGGTAATCAAAACAAGCTAGTTCAAGGAGTAAAACAAAACCCCATGAGATAGAAATTTTCGGACATGTAGAAAATATGAAGGAAAGTTGATTTTTCTTTCACTTTCATTACCTTGGATGAATGGAGAACCAAAAGAGCTCTTCAAACTTGTTTTTCCTCCATCAATGGAGTTTTCTCATGGCACCAAACTTGAGCTTTGAAGGATTTTAAAAGATAGAAAGGAAGGCCTTGCTCCAACTAAGAGAAATCAATGCTTAGTTTTTGATTTGGAGCTAAAATGAACATTTGGTGGACAAATGAAGATGGAGCATGAATGGAGCTGCTTGGAACGGTTTTGGAACAGAGAAGAAGAAGAAAAATCGGTGGAAGAAGAAAGAAATGAAAAAGAGAGGAGAGAGGTAGGCTAAAAGAAGATATATTGTCTTAAAAAGTAAATAGTACTATTCTCTCTTTTCCTCTTCTTTTCCTTAATGCACTGGCTCCTCATGGTGAGTCACCATTTAAAACCGCCCCCTTAGTAAATAAGATATTTGTGGTCTTGGTTGACCAACTTATTGACTTATGTTGACTAAAGCTTAAACTAGGTACTATTTGGTACTATTCACAAATTAGTGCACTAATTTGTGAAATTTTTGGTTTCTCATTGATTTAGGCTTCCTAATGTGATACTAATTAGCACACATGTAGATTAAGGTACAATCATGGGCATTTAGCCACTCATAACTCATTTCTAAGACAATTTCTCAAAAAGGTGCTTTAAGGAGTCTTAAAGCACATTTTGTGTTTAAGCTTGTTTTTGAGCTTGGTATTCTTTGGTAATTGATTTAATATGTATATTAGCATGTTAATAAGGTCTTATAATAATATTTGGGTGCTAGTCAAAGTCACTCCAAGCTTAGAGCACATTTTTGCTTAAATTGCCCTTATGGCATTTTCTTGTGTTTCCCTTGGTTTAAATTGTCTACCAATGTTTCTAAGGCATGTTTTAGCCTTATTACATCATAACTTGATGTTTACTTAGCATACTTAGGTTTGGGGTATTTCATGTTTCCCGGTTTTGGGCTTCGAGAACTGTTTTGATGTGAGCCCTTTGGTCACCCGGTCGGACATTCATCATTGGCTGGGTTATTTTGTGGAGTTCATAATATTAAAAAGGGATATATGAAAGGCTCAGCGGGGGTTCCTAGGGTTTAAAGTCAGGGTTCACAAGCTTTTGGCTATGTGGTGTTGTACCTAGGTGGTTCATCATTCCTGATAGTTGTGTATCTGCTCTTTGTGACTTTTCACAGGTCTAAGAGTAAATTTACAAATTATCTCCTTCGGCCGGGGTTATGCCATTTACCTTACCTTTGAATGTGGTCTCACCGGAGTCGTGTAAAAATGACATGCTCGTTCACTCGTGGTTTTTCCACTCAAGACACTCTCGCGAATTTCACTTAGAGACTAATTCACACGCTTAAACATAAGATTAAAGATGACGATCCTGAACTCAGATTGCCCCTAGTATTGACCTGGGGTTTATAACAACACTTAAACAGATGTAAAATTTGGACCACTTTGTGGCTTGTTTTAGATGTTCTGTGACGGTGTTTCGATGGACATGTTCACCCTTTTGGAAACAAAAGACAAGTCATTTTGTTCTGTTGCCAGAAAAATGATTATTTCGTGGTCATTTTTTGTTTTATGTTTTGTTAAATGAATGCACAAAGATTATGAAAATGGAGCTACGCTTTTATTCATGAATAAAAATTACAATCTTAAGAGACTGAAAACTACCTAGGAAAATAAAAAACTAGGAAAATTTGATGATGCAAGAAAATACAATCAGTGATGAATCACCTAAATAAAGTGATCTGCATACTTAGAAAAACTGGGCTCCTTGCTCGAGGAGGTCCTGAATCTTATGCCTCAATGCTTGACAATTGTCGGCATGATGGCCGGGCAACTGACGGTAGTGGCAGAATTGATTAAGATGTCTCCCCAAATGAGTGGTTCCTGGCCGAGGGGCCAAGGGCTGTAGCAAGTTTCTCCTCTGAAGCTCTTCAAATGGCTGACTTGGTGTTCGACCAATGTTGGTGAATTCCCTTTGTGATGAGTCTCGGCGTGGTAAGGGTACCGTCCTAAAGTTTTGATGTGGAGCTCTGGGTAGTTGAACCACATTCACTTCTGGGAAACTGCTTTGAGTGCAAGCTACCGTCTGAAAGTAAGCCTTCTCTGGTCCTGGCTTAGAGAATTTGGAGCCACTGCTGGAGTTTCTTGAGCACTCGAGCTCCAACCCTTCCTTATGAAACCTTTCCTCTAGAATGCCGACTTGTCCCATCAACATATCCAAACTCGGAAAGTACATAAATTTTAGCTCATGGTTGTGTTGTTTTCGTATGTTCTCAATTATTATGCGGATTTGCTCCTGCTCGTCCATTTTGGTAGGCATGGCAGCAGCCTTTCTCCTCCAACGCTTGATGGAGTCAGACATGGACTTACTGTCTTTCTGTCGAGTTCCTGCAAGATCGATTCTAGTGACCTCGAGGTTCTTAGAATATTCGAAATGATTTAGGAAAGCCTCAGAAACCTCCTCGTAGGTTTTGGTATTTATCTTCTGAGTGAGATACCAACGTTGAGGAGTCTCGTCTAGATAGCGTGCAAAAACTTTGGCTTTTTGCATGTCTCTGAGCCCCAGGATGGACATTTCCCGGTCGAACATAGCCAAATGAATCTGTGGATCCGAGGAACCCTTGTACAAAGCGAGTGTGGGCAGCTTCAGCTTGGGGGAAGATCAACTTCGGGATACGACGCCGTGGAGAAATAATTGAAGCCAGCTGGTTTATTGGCTTCCTCTATGCGCTCAATCCTTTTAAAAACCCGTTTAACCTCTGCAGCTCGTTGGTTGTCAGGAACATCCTTCCCCACATATGTTTGAGAATCTTGGGCCCTAACGGAGTCAATCGTGATGTAACTACGGTTAAGATTTTCATCCGCAAGGTTTCCAGAGTGTGCTGATTTGTCTCCTGGAGATTAGCCTTACTCCTCAGTTCCTCGACAATGGACTCCAAGACCTTGCACCTTTGCTGTACTGCAGCCAACTGGGCATCCGTGTTGATCGAATTTCCTCCTTCTGCCATATCTGGATTCGGGCTTGCCTGCCTTTTCCAAGATGTCCATTTTTAGCTAACAAGAGGAAGTGGGCTGAAAGATACTAAGGTGAGAATGGCACTTCACAAGGTAGACTGAAATAGGCTTAGGCAGAAAGCAAGTGGGCGAGGATACCCAAAAAATGAGGTGTTTGGGCTGAAGTATCTTTCAGACTATGAACTGGGGTTTGGACTGAAATCTAAACAGATGGCTTTGATTGGGCCTGAGAGCTGACACCTAGATCTAGGGTTTTGGGTTAGGGTCATGATAAGAAGTCTACCTAGACTAGAATGAGCCCTTGGGCCAGAATGTGTTTGGGTGTAACACCCCAACCGTAACCTTCACACTTAATCAACAATCGCAGCAGAAATAATAACTTAACCATATACCAAAAAGGGTGGTGTTACACGCCGTTAGCCACCCATGTGGCTAACAAGGCTGTTACATACAATGTATCGGTCTGATTACGAGAATCCCGAGCATAATTACAACCTTTCAAAAATCACCTATCCAAAAGAATCACCATATACCGAGTGTAACTGTGCAAAAATCACCAACTAGATCCACATCTACCAAAAATATACAACCTCGAGTGTACAGGCACTACTCGGGTTCAACATCCAAAAATAACAAAAGTATCAACAATCTAGGATCTAAAGCCATTCCGCTTCCTCGATCCTCATCCTGCAAATAACATAGCCCCCAAAGGGGGTCAGCAACCTTTTGCTGGCATGGTTAACGTGCAGCCCGCTGACTACCGGGATACACGCAACTATTTGTCATAATAACATGGCATTGATTTTAACATGCAACAGGCATATACTTAACAGGAATTATTGCAGAACAATAACAACACATACATAATGAAAACAATTCACTTTAGGATCCAACCAACATAGTTAGTCAACTTGTAAGCCTAGAGAATGACTTCATCCTCATGTTAAGCTTAACACATATCACATTACTGTTTTGTTAGTCAAATGAATAACTTAAATTAAAAGATGAGACGGGTATAGTGACCCGAGCACATCAACACATAATTTCCCCCTAGCCCGAGTGGAAGTCAGGTAGGTAAGCTTTGGCTAAGCTAGCGGGAGGTTGAAATCCAAAAAGGAAAACAACCCTAACATAAGGAGAGAGCCGAATCTGATTCAGATATCGACCCCCATACATACACGCGTGACCGGAACGACCGGATTCCTCACTCCCCGGTTAGCACTTGTTAGAAGTCCCACAATGGGAACTTAACACAATCTCTCACAAGAACGTGTTTAAGTCCAGTTAGTCATACAAGGGAAGCAAGGCATAAATCAGCAACACAAACCACAACCAAACACACATAGCTGGGTTAGGGCGTTCCTTAGGTTGGGAACGTTATTACCGGATACCGTTCTCTTACGTTCCTAGCTTTGGTTAATTAACAGTTAGCACGCATTCGAGGTTACCGGTATCGGTATGCACACGTCACATTAATAACAAGAACTGTAAACTCGTTTCATGATTTAATCTTACAAGGTTGTAAACACACAGAAAAACAAACAACACACAAGCCGGTGTAAACCGGTAGGCAACAGACTGCAAGAAAACCAAACCTTGGTCCTTGCTGCGTTCGTTCACCACCGAAAGCAGCTCCTATACATAATTAGTGATGTTGGTTAATTACCGTGTTTAACTTCTAATTAGTTAATTACTTCACATAATTATGTTACATACTTTCACACTTAACTTACACTTAATCACCCTCCTAATGGTCATTAAAAGTCACCAAACATGTCTTAACAATCATATATTATCATTAAATTCAAATCCCCACCTTGGAAATGCTTTAAAAACTCTCTGGCACATTTTTAGGGTGGTCCGGGTTTGTGTCCGAGTTTACAAACCCGGACCATACCGTCGCAATACTTTCTGCCTCTTTTTTCACCTGGTCCGGGTTTGTGTCCAAGTTTACAAACCCGGACCACATACAGATTTAAGTCTCGGGTGTGTTTTTGGGGTGGTCCGGGTTTAGGTACCGATTTGCAAACCCGGACCACTCCCATTTTACTCCAGAATGTTGTTTTTCAGCCACTTTTCAACCTCTAATCCAAACCTAATCTTCTCTTAACCTTCCCACATAAATTCTAACATGTTCTAACGCTAAGCTAGCCCTCAAACCACCCTAATCCCTTGTCTAAATCATCACCCAATTCTTGATTATATTCACCCAATTTTCCACACTTATCTCACCTAGAACTTGCACTTTGTTTCCTAGGTTCCTAATTACATTTTTGTTCATTATCTTCACTTCTTCCAGTTAGCTCACAACCCATATACTCCTTGTATTCTTCTTACACCATTTACTCCAATTCTAGCCCTAAGAGGTATATTTACTTAAGTTGGTTTCTAACAACACCTATTTAGTTCTAAACTCTTTCCCCTTCACAAACACTTAAAACACCTAGTGTTCTACATGAATTTTGACAGAGGTTTCCCATATTTCTATCATCCTCACACACCTTGTCAAGCACACTTGCATTAATCCAACCACCACACTCATTCTAGACACTTAGAACACATCCATTCCAGCACTTTCACAATAATAACCACAATGTGCATAAACCTTAAAAGCTTGGCTCTTGGCCCTTAAACAACATTAATTTAAACACTGAATTTCCTCATAATATTAGCAACACCTGCACTACACTCAACATTTATCACATTTATTTGCTCAAACAAAATACATTCATAAAATACGTTAGTTTAAGGTAAGTTGTTTACCTTGAGTTTTCTTTCAAGACTTTCCTCCTCCTCTCTTCTCTCTTGTTTCAAAACCGGTTACAGTGGGTTTAAATGCTAATCTAGTGACCAAACCCAATGGAATAGTAATGAATATTAAGAGGTTAAACAAACTCTTAACTAACCCTAGAATCAAGAAATGTCTAGGTATAGAAATGAAGAGGATTACCTTCTTTACTCCAATGGAGTACTTGGCAATCAAAAATAGCAACTTCCAACACTTTGAAATTTCACACGGCTGCTACAAGGATGAAACGTGGAGTTCAAAACTGAGAGAAAATGAAAATGGAGAAAACAAGGGGAAAAGAGGTGCCTTTGATGATTTTCTTACCTTAGGACCAACAAGGAATGGTCTAGCTTCAAAAGGAGGTGGTCTTTAGCTCAAAATGAGCTACAGCCATGGAGTTGAAGTTTGGAGCTTTTAAAGAGTGGAAAAGATGCTCCAAGGTGAGAGGAATATTGTGGTGTATTTATTTTGTGATTTTAAGCTTGTATATTGGTAGAACAAGGAAGTTGAAGGTGGAGCTCATGAGGGTTTACTGGAATCGCCATATGAGGAAGAAGAAGAATAGAGAGGCGCTGGGAAGAAGAAGAGGAATACGACAGAGAGGAGAGAAATGAGAAAAAGAAGAAAGAGAATAGTAAAAATGCTTTTACTGCACTTTATTTTTTTTGTCTTTTGTGAGTAGGAGTGAATTAATGGGTAAGAGAGGAAGACAAAAACGTGAGGGACTCAAATAAGTCCAGATTTTTACCCAAATATAAATAAGGGGCAGTTTGGTCACTTAGCAATTTAACACCCATAAATCCGAACTGTTACTATTCACCAGTCCGGGACCCGTTTTCCGGATTTTTCGTTTTATTAATTTTAATGGTTCTATACCTTCATTAATGTTTAGATATATTTATATAATGAACTTTAAATTTTTACGAGTCCATTAAACCCGTTTAAAATCACATTTTCCGGTTTCCTCGAAAAACGTGCTTTAAGCTTGTTTTGCGTTTTTCATCCACAAATTGGATCCGTTTCCTTCGGGAATTTTTCCCACATGTTCTTAGTGACTAAATAAGTCTTAGGAATCCATTTGGGACCTTATTTAAGATTATATAACTCCTATGGTTATATAGCACGTGTTTTCCGTTTTGTGACTTTTGCGCCTTTTCTTTTTCTTTTTGGTTTTATTTCTTCACCAATATTTTAAGGACATAATTAGCCTTAAAATATCACAATTACATAATTAATTAACATATTAAGGTTTGGGGTATTTCAATCTACCCCCCTTAAAAGAACTTTGTCCCCAAAGTTCATACTTCCCACGCATCTTAAATATTAGAACACGGACTCATGGTCCTGGTAACATAACATTACTTAGACTCAAGGTCTATAACATAACAATATAGACATGTATTCCAATACATGCCGTACATACATAACCGAAACGGCTCTACCCCCCTTAAATAGGGGTACGCCCCGTACCCTATACATACAAATACTAAGAAGTAAACAACGACGGGTACTTCGCCCTCATATCTCTTCCAGCTCCCAGTGGCCTCCTCGACTCCTGGTTAGACCAGAGACCTTCACCAATCGAACAGACTTATGGCGAGTGTCTCGAGTCTTGTGTCCAGGATCCGTACGGGAGTCTCCACTGATCGCATGGTCGGCTCTAGTGTTAGCCTCTCGGGCTGAAGTACATGAGACGGATGAGGCATATATTTCTTCAACTGGGACACATGAAATACATCATGTACCTTGCCCAGCTCAGCAGGTAAATCAAGCCTGTAAGCTACCGGGCCTATCCGCTCCGTCACCACATAAGGCCCCACATATTTCGGGCTCAACTTGCCTTTCTGGCCAAAACGGAACACACCCTTCATGGGAGATACTCTGAGAAATACCTGATCGCCCACGGCGAACTCCAGGTCGCGTCTGCGCACATCGGCGTATGATTTCTGTCTATCCTGAGCTGCTTTCATGTTAGCCCGGATCTGACGTACTTCTGCTTGTACTTGCTCTAAATACTCAGGTCCTATAATGACCGTCTCACTCGACTCATCCCAATAATGGCGTGCGGCATGGTCTACCGTACAAAGCCTGGAAGGGAGACATCTTGATCGATGCATGGTAACTGTTGTTGTAGCTAAATCGATCAGATGTAACTTATCAATCCAGCTGGTCTGAAAGTCAAGTGCACATGCACGTAACATATCCTCAAGCGTCTGTATGGTGCGCTCACTCTGGCCATCTGTCTGTGGGTGGAACGCCGTACTCAACTTCAGTTCGGTACCAAGCTTCCCGTGTACTTCTCCAGTACCTCGAGAGGAATCTGGTATCCCTATCAGACACGATAGTCTTCGGTACCCATGATGTCGTACTATCTCACGGTCGAAGAGCTCTGCTAGCTTCGCCACTTTCCAAGTGTCCTTCATCGGAATGAATCGGGCCACCTTGGTCAGTCGGTCAACAACGACCCATATCATATTCAAGCCTCCCCGAGTAGGCGGAAGCCCAACAACGAAGTCCATGGAAATATCATGGAACTTCCACTCAGGAACGGGCATTGGCTGTACCATGCCACCAGGGCGACGGTGCTCAAACTTGACTTTCTGGCAAGTGAGACACCTAACAACATAATCTGTCACATCTTTCTTCATACCGGTCCACCAGAAATATCTCTTCATACTCTTGTACATCTTTGAAGCTCCGGGGTGAATAGAAGTAGAAGAACAGTGTGATTCACTCAGTATGCGCTCTTTCAGCTCAGCGCTACTTCGTGGAATACAAAGTCGGCCATTCAGCCTGATCAAGTCATCATCATGAAGTCGGAAATCATACTTTTGGCTCTCGAATGTGCCGTCATCAGCTTCTGTCTGATCTCTTGCATGTACTGATCGGACATCTGAGCACTCCGCACCTCATCAACCAAGCTAGAGTAGGAGATTAGCGAATGGAGAGAGTGTGCTCGGCGACTCAATGCATCAGCTACAATGTTTGCTTTACCTTCCTTGTACTGAAGGTTTAATCGTAATCCGTAAGGAATTCGACCCATCTTCTTTGCCTCATGTTCAACTCCTTCTGAGTGAACAGGTATTTCAAACTCTTGTGATCTGAATAAATCGTCACATTCACTCCATACAAATGGTGTCGCCATATCTTCAAGGCGAAGACAATGGCACCCAATTCTAAATCATGTGTAGGATAATTTTCTTCATGTCGCTTCAACTGTCGGGAGGCGTAGGCCACAACCTTCCCGTGTTGCATCAAAACACAACCCATTCCTTTACCCGACGCATCACAGTACACCTCAAAACCATCAGTACCCTCTGGTATAGTAAGAACTGGTGCAGAAGTCAAAGCATCCTTGAGACTCTGGAATGAGCTCTCACAGTCAACTGTCCACTCAAACGGTGCATCCTTCTTCATTAAGGATGTCAACGGTTTCGAAACACTAGAAAAATTCTTCACAAACCTCCGATAATAACCTGCCAGACCGAGGAAGCTCCGGATGTCGGTAACCGTCTTCGGTCTAGGCCAGGTGCGCACAGCATCAATCTTGGCCGGATCCACAGCGATCCCGGCCTCAGAAATAACATGACCAAGAAAAGAGACTTGGTCCAACCAAAATTCACACTTCGAGAACTTCGCATAAAGCTGGTTCTCTCTCAATGTCTGCAATACACTCCTCAGGTGATTTTCATGCTCAACCTTGGACTTAGAATAGATAAGAATATCATCGATGAAGACAACTACTGACTTATCCAACTGCTCTCGAAACAAACGATTCATCAAGTCCATAAACTTTGCCGGTGCATTAGATAACCCAAACGGCATGACCGTGAATTCATAGTGTCCATATCTGGTTCGGAATGCGGTCTTCTCAATGTCACTGTCCCTGATAGCAATCTGATGGTAACCTGATCGCAGATCGATCTTAGAGAACACAGATGCACCTCTCAGCTGATCAAACAAATCATCGATACGTGGCAATGGGTAACGGTTCTTCACCGTCACAGCATTCAGCTCTCTGTAATCGATGCAGAGGCGGAGACTACCATCCTTTTTCTTCACAAAAAGGACTGGTGCTCCCCATGGTGAAACGCTAGGGCGGATAAATCCCTTGTCAAGTAGGTCTCTCAGCTGCTCTTTGAGCTCTGTCATCTCAGCTGGAGCCATACGGTAGGGCGCCTTCGCTATCGGTCCGGTGCCCGGCACCAAGTCAATCTCAAACTCAACTGCCCGTGTAGGCGGCATGCCTGGGAGCTCCTTAGGAAAGACATCAGGAAACTCCGACACAACCGGCACATCTGGGCTAAACTCAGGGTCTCTCTCTATGTCCTGGACATAGCAGAGGTATACATCATTCTTTCTTCTGATCTCATGATACATGGCCATGGCGGAGATGATCTGTGTCGAAGGCTCCCTGGGCCTCTGGCGGTATGAAATGGCAACCCCAGACGGACTCCGAAGAAGCAGACGATGCTCGGCACATATGATTCGGCCCTTGTGCCGCTCCAACCAGTTCATCCCCACAATCACATCAAATCCGAGTCCCTCGAACTCTATCATGTCGATCGGGAACTCTTCATTCTTAATTCGAACGGTGGCATCTCGGTAATAACGGGTGCATCTGATCCGCTCCTTAGACGGGAGAGTGACTAGGAAGTCAGGTATCTCCTCCGCGTCTAACCCCAGTCTCCTCGCAAATGAGAGTGAGACAAATGTATGTGAGGCCCCAGAGTCAAACAGGATCGACGCATCCACGCCATTCACAGGGAAGGTACCGGTGAGAATAGTGCCGCTTCTGCCGGCCTCTGCCTCTGTACACACACTCAGTGTACCTTCCTTCCGAGTGCAGCGCCTAATTTATTTCACAAACTCGATAAGTATATTGGTAACAACACGGGTAGAATACTCAAGAAATCAACACTGCTTTATTCATAAAACTCATCCTTACACCATGGTGGTATTACATTTGGCTACATCACTTAATACTTAGCATACTCAATGCATCACATACTCAACATACAACTGACTTCACACTTTACATGATTACACATAACTTCAAAATTGCCTAAAGGTTAAGTTCAAACGTCCAGGTTTCATGTGTGTGGCATTGATATTGTCGGAGGCGCCGTATTCAGCTTGATCTTCTTGATACCATGATACAGCATCCTCGACTGCCCACCCATGATTAACACATCTCCAGAGTTCAATACTAACTTCCTTGCGAGGTCCGCACGCTTCTGCTCGCCATACATGAATACTGCGGTATCACCAATGGACCAAGACACCACGGGTACTCCCTTACTTAGAGACTCGGGTGTTTCATCCTTATCTTGGTGTAAACCCAATCTTCCACCCTTTTGGTAGAAATTGACAATACACAAATCTGCCTTGATACTCGGAAGTGGTTTTGATTCAACTTGCTGAGAATTCCCACGGTGTGGTTAACACCGCAAGGAACTCCTCAGGTATACTCGGTATGGTAGCTCCATCTTCAGCTCGTGTGTCTTGGTGTAGGGTTCCAATCCTTACCCATGCACATCATCTTTAAATTCATTTTCGCCCACTTGGGTATTCGGGTGTGTAGAAACCTCCAGGTGTGCTCCAAGCTCGTTGCATCGTCGAATGATATGGATTTGTGCTTCGGGTGTCAGGTATCCCTTAATAATATCATACCTGGTTGGATAACCTGACACTGTTCTGTCGGATAGTCGGCGATGTCGATGGTGGTATCCCCGGGGTTCGGTGTGGGTGGGATTGGATAACAAATATTGAAGGTTCCTAAGGTTTAGAATTTCCTAATTTAGGTGGTTTTCACATTATACTTTAACTCATTACTCACATGGTTGTATGTTTAGACTCACTAATACACATGCATAAATGCGGTAAGCAATCACTTATTTCACTTAACGGTTTAGGTGGTACCTGGTCTAGAAGAGGATCCTGGTGCCTCTGACCGGTCCACCACATTCAGGGCAGCCTTGCCTGCTCCCGGCCCCTTCCCCTTCTGGGAATCAGTATTCCCTTGCCCTGAGGATGGCTGATAGGTAGCTTCGGGCCTTCAGTGGTCGCGGCGGTCTTACCCTTCCACTGCCCCCTAGGCCTATAGTTTCTGCCATCGGGGTTCTGGTAGCACTCGAAGTCACGGTGCCCCAGCTTCTTGCAGTAGTGGCACTGCACATCGTGTCCCTTGCAATCCTTACCGGGATGGTCACCCTTGCACCACTTACAGAAGTAGTGGTGCTCCGGTCCAGAGCCCGTTCTGGCTGCTATCACAACACACAATCAGTACACACTTTACAATGTAGCAATACATACTTGAATTCAGTATTCGGAATTAATTAGTTACCCTTGGGCGGGTGAGAGCGTAAGGGCTTAGCCGCATAAGCATAGGTGAGCTTCAGCGGCTCCTCAGTGTTGGTGGTCTGGGCTTGGCCCTTGCCATCGTGATGCTGGCCCTTCTGGGGCTGAGGGTAAGGTTTCCTCTTCTTCCCTCCTTGGTACCCTGCGTGCTTTGGCCCTCGCTGGCCTTGCGCTTATGCGCATTCTCCTCGTCCCTCAGACGGACGGTGATCTCCACCTTAGCAGCGGCATGATAGCACTCCTGAAGTTCAAGGTGTTAGTCATGCCCCGCAACACATTTACACACTTACATATAATAAACTCATTCACACTTAGACATTATTTGAAGATACCTGCAAGGTATTATACTCGGCTGGCCCCATGCCATAGCGTAGGCGGTGGCTCAACCCACTGTAGAAACGATTCACTAAGACCCGGTTCGAGTAACCTAGGTCGGGTAGAAGATGAACAAGGTCGGTGAAGGCGGTGTAGTAGTCGTCCACCGTCATTTTGTCCCCTTGCTTCAAACTGTCAAGCTCCAGGCGCTTTGCCTCTTGCACATGCACTGGGTAGTACTTGGCTCGTAGCAATGCCGTGTACTGCTCCCATCCAAATCCGGGTCGGCCACTTTCTCGGCCCGTACAAGTTTCCACCAATTCCTAGCCGAACCCTTCAAGTAAAACGCAGCAAGTGGACCTTGGCGTCAGCAGGAAGGCCAAGTCTCGTAGGCGGTCTCTCGAGCTCCGAGATGTACGCCTCTAGTTTGGAAGGGTCGGTCTCCCCTTTGAAAGACGGAGGTCACAAGTCGGCCAACGCTTTTACCCAATTAGTCTCGCGTGGCTGCGGTGGTGGTGGTGGTTCCAGCTGATCTTGACCCACTGGCTGTTGCTGCCCTTGCTGAACTGCAGCTATAATCTGAGGTACCACTTGTGCTAGGGCGGCCGCCATAGCCTCGGCCATCATCTGAGCGGTAGGGTTCTCCCCTGGGTCTCCTGGACCACGCCCGCGGCCCCTTCCTGGTGGTCGCCCTGCCATCTGAATTTACATGAACACACATTAGTATTGTGCTTACAAACTTGTCGGGTCAAATGTTTATAACGTCCTTTGGACGACAAGGTTTAAATTTCCTAACTCGGTATATCCCTAAGCTCGGTAATCGGTAATCAGAGCGATACTTCGCTCTGATACCACTTTTTGTAACACCCCAACCGTAACCTTCACACTTAATCAACAATCGCAGCGGAAATAATAACTTAACCATATACCAAAAGGGTGGTGTTACACGCCGTTAGCCACCCACGTGGCTAACAAGGCTGTTACATACAATGTATCGGTCTGATTACGAGAATCCCGAGCATAATTACAACCTTTCAAAAATCACCTATCCAAAAGAATCACCATATACCGAGTGTAACTGTGCAAAAATCACCAACTAGATCCACATCTACCAAAAAATATGACCTCGAATGTACAGGCACTACTCGGGTTCAACATGCAAAAATAACAAAAGTATCAACAATCTAGGATCTAAAGCCATTCTGCTTCCTCGATCCTCATCCTGCAAATAAACATAGCCCCCAAAGGGGGTCAGCAACCTTTTGCTGGCATGGTTAACGTGCAGCCCGCTGACTACCGGGATACACGCAACTATTTGTCATGATAACATGGCGTTGATTTTAACATACAACAGGCATATACTTAACAAGATTTATTGCAGAACAATAACAACACATACATAATGAAAACAATTCACTTTAGGAACCAACCAACCTAGTTAGTCAACTTGTAGGCCTAGAGAATGACTTCATCCTCATATTAAGCTTAACACAAATCACATTACTGTTTTGTTAGTCAAATGAATAACTTAACTTAAAAGATGAGACGGGTATAGTGACCCGAGCACATCAACACATAATTTCCCCCCTAGCCCGAGTGGAAGTCAGGTAGGTAAGCTTTGGCTAAGCTAGTGGGAGGTTGAAGTCCAAAAAGGAAAACAACCCTAACATAGGGAGAGAGCCGAATCTGATTTAGATATCGACCCCCATACATACACGCGTGACCGGAACGACCGGATTCCTCACTCCCCGGTTAGCACTTGTTAGAAGTCCCACAGTGGGAACTTAACACATCTCTCACAAGTAAGTGTTTAAGTCCAGTTAGACATACAAGGGAAGCAAGACATAAATCAGCAACACAAACCACAACCAAACACACATAGCCGGGTTAGAGCGTTCCTTAGGTTGGGAACGTTATTACCGGATACCGTTCTCTTACGTTCCTGGCTTTGGTTAATTAACAGTTAGCACGCATTCGAGGTTACCGGTATCGGTACGCACACGTCACATTAATAACAAGAACTGTAAACTCGTTTCATGATTTAATCTTACAAGGTTGTAAACACACAGAAAAACAAACAACACACAAGCCGTGTAAACCGGTAGGCAACAGACTGCAAGAAAACCATACCTTGGTCCTTACTGTGATTGGTTTCCACCGTTGGAGAATCCTATACACATTTAGTAACGTCGGTTAATTAATATACTAGACCTTCACTAATTTGCTGCGTTGCATTATCTAATTTATCTTACTTTCGCATTTTGTTACGACTTCCCATCCTTTTAGTTGTCATTATAACCCACCTAACCTGTCCTAAACAACTCCCGCAAACGGAAGTCAAAACGGGGCTCAAACGAGCAAATTATGACCAAAACAGTGACATGTCCGAACTTGTGTCCGGACATCAACGTTTGGACACAAGCCGGGACTTAGAAGATGAAAACAGGCGATTGTCCGAACTTGTGTCCGGACATTAAAGTTCGGACATAAGTCGAAGCGAAATCTGGGAAAATTTTTCATGCGTCCGAACTTGTGTTCGGACATCAAAGGTCGGACACAAGTCGAGGCAAAATCTGGAAAATTTTTCATGCGTCCGAACTTGTGTCCGGACATCAAAGGTCGGACACAAGTCGAAGGAAAATCTGAGAAAATTCTTTCAAGCGTCCGAACTTGTGTCCGGACATCAAAGGTCGGACACAAGTCGAAGGCAAAATCTGGGAAAATTCTTTCAAGCGTCCGAACTTCAAAGGTCGGACGGAAGTCCGGACACACTTAAAACTAAAATTTTTTTACGCAACGAGGCATGTCCGAACTTCCAAGTCCGGACGGAAGTTCGGACGTGCCTGAAGGTTCATAAAGTGGCGATTTCAACACAAAAGCACCCAAACCATATACAATTTTTGGCATGATCTCCCCATGGTTATTACATGTTCCCCCCACATTATTTAGCCCACCAAAACACTTGATATCAACTCATTCCAAAACACTAATTTGTACACAAATCCCATCATTTTGACAACAATACCACAATGCACATAACCCTTAAAATTTGGCTCTTAACAACATCAAACTAAACACTGAATTTCCTCATATTATTAGCAACACCTGCATTACACTCAGCATTTATATTTGCACCACCAAAAAACATTCATAGCTCACACATTAGTTGAAGGTAAGTCAATTACCTTTGGTTTTCTTTCCAACCTTTCCCCTTCTCTTTACTTCTTGTTCCACACCGGTTATCAACGGGATTATTGCTACACTAATGACCATGCCAAGATAATCACAATGAGTATTTAGGGTTTATGAGAACCATTTCATTAAACCTAGAATTTAGAAATTACTTGCAACACATTGAGGGAATTACCTTCTACTTCAAAGTGAAGTGTTTGGCAATGGAATTAGGGCTAGCTCCAACACCTCTTGAAGATTTAACAAGCTTGAATGAAGAGAACAATGGTGCTTAGCACACATTAAAATCGGTCACCCTAAAAATGGGGGAATGAATAGATTTTTGAGTTATTTCTTACCTTAGAACAACAAGAAGATGATTGGCTTCAAGAATATGAAGTTTTCTCTTCAAAATGTGGTACACCCATGGAGATGAAGTATGGAGTTTTGAGATTCTAAAAGGTACAAAATAATCCCCGAGATGAGAGGAGTATTTTGGTGTAAAAATTTCTTGATTCGGAGCTAGGATGATGAAGTTACAAGGAGGTGAAGTTGGGGTTGTTCTTTGGCTTGCAAATCGCCATGGTTGGGCACAAAGAATAGAGAGAGAGAGCTGGGAGAGGGGGGATCGGTGAGAAGAGAATGAGGGAGAGAGATAATAAAGTGAGTTGTATTTTATATTTTTGTATTTTAGTGAGTAAATAGAATTAATAGGATGGAGAGGGGGCTTCCTTCACGTGAGACACAAGAGAGAGGGAAGAAAGTCTGATTTTTATTTTTTTACAATGTGAGAGAGTGGCACTTGGTCATTAGCAGATAACACCCGTTAATTTCCGAACTGTCAGTTCTAACAGTCCGGGTTCGGTTTCCGGGATATATGTGTATATAATATATATATATTATATCTAAAAATTCTTAGACTTAAATCAGTATATAATTATAGTTATAAAATCAACTATAATTTATACAAGTTCGTTTTAAACGTTTAAAGTCATGTTTTTCAGTTTTCCCGAAAAACGTGTTTTAAAGCCTCGTTTGTGCTTTCATCCATTATTTGGATCCGTTTACTTCGGGAATTTCTCCCCCACATGTTCTTAGTGACTAAAATAAGCCTTAAAAATAATAATTATGTAATTAACTAATCATATTAAGGTTTGGGGTATTTCATTCCCAAACAAAGATGAGTGATTCGGGCACATAGCTTCAAGCCTATCCGCAATCAACTTACTTGTGTAGGAATATGGGGGTCCCCAAGCCCACGCCACCCTAAGTCAAGACTCAACTCAATGGAGACCATTGACTCATCCCATGAGTTTGCACGTACCCCTCTAGATTAAGATGGACTTATAACAACGATAAAACACCTCCGTAGAAAGCCACTGTCCAAAAGGCAGGTACTCCTCATCCTTATATGTTATGCAAAGAATCAAGATCCCGAGTGGTGAAGGAAGGACTGATATGCAACAAATCAATGGCATATTATCATAGAATAAAGAAAACACCAACAAATCACCACCAAGGGAATAGGGCATGCAGCGAAGGATAGGGGGTGACAGGTACAAGAGCACCTTGATTCTGACAAAGTGGTGCTACACCAGCTAGGTCATCCATTATATCGAATCTTCCAAATCTAGATGCCGCATATTCCATAAATATCTGATTGCACAAGTGCCTTGGGACATCATAGATTCAAACCCAGCATCGAATCAATGTAAGTACTCCTGATTTGTGAAAGCCTATCCTGGTTCGAGTCGTTGAATGGTCACAAAACAACCGTCGATAAGCCAAGGTCCCCTAATAAGGACCACACAGATAACGGATGCTGTCGAACTCCACAATAAAACAAAAATAGGCCAAGTTGCACAATTAAAAGCTCCTGAAGACACTCTAAAGGGCAAAATCACAGTGTAAAGGATTGGTGGACTAAGGTCTTCATGAGCAAAAGCTTTCCCATCGCCCAATGTTCAAAGGCCTAGAACGGGCATGGACAGCCATTATTGGACAAAGCAAGGGAGTTGCCCTGATGGAAGATGGGAGTGGAATGCAAGAGTTGAAGCACTGAGGAAGAGAACAGAGAAGGAGAGCATGCAACGAGTAAGGGAATGGATGGAGATGAGGGGGAATGTGTTGCAAGTTTGCATGCTTCAAACAATTGTAAGATGGGAGGGAGTGCTGCACAAAATATCATGGCATACGAGAATTACGAGGAAAGGGGCAGCGATAGAGGAAGATTGAGGGATAGGGGAACTGACCAAACAAACATTTTAACCATTACATTGTGTTTTTGATGATGAAGATAACATGGCATGGGCAGAGGGAAAGAAGGCACACACACAAATATGCGAGAGAGAAAGAACATGACTCCGCCGAAGGGAAAGGGAAAAAGAACGAGCAGAACTCTCTAACTACAATATGCGCGTATACGTCGGTGCTTGCACAACGTTTTACCTCCCCATGTTTTAAATAGGTATTTTTTAGCTCAAGACAAAATATTTAAAGAGAAAAAAATAGACAATTTTAACTCTATTTTTATATATGAAAATTGTAGTCAATTGAAAAGTAACATTGTGAGAGAAAAGAGGAGTTGAAAATTAAAATAAAAAAAGTTAAAATAGTTTGTATTTTAAAAAATAAGAATAGTAAAAAAACATCTAAGGACGGGATGGAAGTGAAATGTAGACAAAAATGAAACTGGAATGTTGTAGCTAGCTCCACTTTCTTCCGTGGCTCTTCAACGCCACATGTCACATACTATTAGGTAATTAAATTAGAAATCCCATAGCTATGATGCGTACGCACCAATATGTAGAGCTGATGGGTTTTTTTGTGCCATGTGTCCAATTTGATTGGGTGAGTAGATATTATTAGTTATAAATTGCAAAGTGTTATAACTTACAAAAATAAGTGCAATTTTTTTATAACTATACATTGTTCATCATAATGCGTGCTTTTCAAAACAAGATGAATATACTTTGTAAACTTAAATTTTTTTTGGAATGAGTATATAAACGTTCTTATACATTTTGATGGTTGTGCAAAGTGAATATTATGTTTACGTAAAATGAATCGTAGTGTTATAAAAGTGAACTATTTCTAGTATAAAATTATAGATACTGCCATAAGTATTGTCTGATAGCAATGATGTGTTTGCAAAGTAAATCCTATGTTTACGTAAAATGAGTAACTGTGTGTGAATTATTTTCTGGTCTGAAAATATAGTAGTGTTTGATAGCAGTATAGTAACAGTAATATTATAAAAGTGAATCTTATGTTTACGTAAAATGAATCAGATGTGTTATAAAAGTGAATTATTTTCTGCTATAAATTTCATTTTAGATTATAAAAGATTCACTTTTTAACAAATGGTTCATATTGTTCTCGCATAAGACTCACTTTTCTTTAAAAAAAACAATTCACTTTTTCAAAGATTCACATTGTATAATGTGAAAGGTTCATTTTTCTTAAATATTGGATTCACTTTTCTTAAATGAAGTATTCAGTTTCAATAAATGAAAGGTTCATATTGTTCTTGCATAAGTTTATGGTAAGATTCACTTTTCTAAAACATAAGATTCACTTTCCTTAAACATTTGGTTCACTTTTCTTATGCATTTGATCTGTCAAGAAGAAAGGTTCATATTGTTCTCGCATAAGTTTTGGGTAAGATTCACTCTTCTTAAGCATGTGATTTACTTTTCTAAACATTTGATTCAATTTTGAATAAATGAAAGGTGCATATTGTCTTGGATAAGTTGGTGTAGATTCACTTTTCTTAAACATAAGATCATTTTTTAAAACACTTGATTCACTTTTCTTAAACTAAGTCATTGGTTTTTCACTAACAGCCACACTCACTCACCTTTAATGTTGCACTGAAGTGTTTACAATCAAGAATATAGTGGACGACATCAACTTCCGGATTCATCTATATGGCCCACACTAGTCACTTAATACTAACTAGTTAAATTCGCGCTCGATTGCTAACATCACCAGCCAACAACACAGAGTACTAGCTTTTACTAGCCATGGAATGTTACATCATAACTGGTAAATATCTTAAGGCAAATGTATGTGTATTTATTGCTAAGATCACTAGCCAACAACACAGAGTACTAGCTTCTCACCTATCTGTGTCATATATGCTCAATTTCTTCCTATCATTCTCTTGAGGTTTTTTATTTTGTAATGAGGTGAATTGGTGAGATCTGGTTTCGCTTTGTTTTTTCCTTCTAGAAAGTGGAAATTATCAATGAGCTAGTTAGTATTGAATTTGGGACTTACTTCAAGCTCAACTCATTTTATTTCTTGTATTTTGATCTTTATCCTTCGGCTTCGCCATCATCATTGTCATCAGCATCATTGTTGCCGGTGAATACAAGATTTTTTTGTGATCGTTAGCATCAGGTCCTGGATCCTCGTAACTCTAGTATTCATCTTCGTTCATTCATCAATGAAGCTAAAAATAGGAGTAATCACCAATTGCATCCAAGTCTATTCTTCAAAAACTGTGAGGTATCAGTAGTCATGGGTTCTGGAATGAGGCACGACCCGAAAAAAAATCCATAGAGGAGGACAAGAGGGGATGTAAAAGGTGAGTAGGAGGGAAAGAGAGAGAGCTAAAGGATGAGATAGAAAATGAATGGGATTTCAGAACGAAGGAGAAGAGAAGAAAAAAACAATTACAAGTATGCCCTTTGTTGAAAAAAACAAAAATGTCCAATCTACGTATTAGAACCCGGCTTCTATATGACGTTGACAAAATATCTAGATAAGATAAAAATACATATTTTAATTAAAAATATTATGTGTAAAGTATATATATTTTTTAAAAAAGATATAAATTTATCTTACTAAATTATGCACTAAAGAATATATGTATATAACAAACAAGTTAATTACACCCGGATAAAGGCAAGAATTTGGACAAACATAATTTCAACAAAGTCGGACATGTATTTTTTAGAAATGAAAAAAAAAGAAAAGAAATCGGACATATTAAATAGGAAAAATTACAGTGCCCGTCCACGAACTTTGATAATTAACACTGCCCACCCATCAGGTATAAACAAATTATCTTCCGTCACACATTTCTCTATTTCTGTCTACCACTAACGGTTATTGACCATTTGACCTCCCTTGACCAAACATACATGTTATTTACCGCTATCAACTATGACCCCAGTAAATGGGTTTAGTGTATCATAATTTGATACTCTTCCTACTCCTCACTCTCAATAGCTTCATGTTTGTTGGTTCGAATCCCTAATCTAGTGCGTCTCTCTGTTTAAGGTAAGGAAAACCTTGATTTCATTGCAATGATTCTCGAGCTAGGTATCGCCGCTCTATTTGTCTTCAATCAAGGGTTCAAAAATTGCTTCCTTTTTTTGCTATTGAATCCCTAGTATTGCTGCTCTACTCTGTACTCGATTTAGGGTTCTGGAATTTGAAGTCACCACCGTCACGATTTTGTCCCGTTTGTTGGCTGCTTGTTTAGTGTTGGTTTTCAATCCACTTCATCTGGTTCATTCACATATGAATGTGGTAAAGAATCTTCAGCTGATTTCCTCGTCTGTGATTTAGGGTTCTTGTGCGATTCTGTCCCGTTTATCTGGTTTATTCACGTCATGAATGAATTGGGGAAATTTCTCTCGCCTGTCTTTGATCCTGGATTTAGGGTTCTAGAATTAAGGAAATTTCCCTTGCGATTATGTCCCGTTTATCAGACTGACCTCATTGCTTTGTTGTTTGGCTTTGATGGTCACCTCTCTTCCTCTGTCGTATTCACATTCTGAATTATGGTATCTGTTTATGGGTACAAAAATGTTTGGGAAACTTACCAAAACCTGTTGTATCTACGGGCTACCTGGAACATCTGCTGCTTACTAGAACATTTGTTGTTCAGTGCTTTTGTCTGGCTGAAATAAAATGTGCATCTGTTATCTGTTTCTATGATCTGGAATATCTTCTATTATATGTAGCAACTATTGGTTATGTCTGCAAGTTCTATATATGTTTATCAATGATGTTATTTTGCTGAATGGCCTTTTATGCGTGGTTATGACTTGATGTGACTTATCTGTGTAGAACAACTCTTCATGTATTGCTCCACTTGAATGCGTTGAAGCTGTAAATGATAGGGTTGCTCCATAGATACAACATGTTGAAACGTATCTGGTTCCTCGAATCTCACAAACAAATAGAACACCGAGAGTTACAGTGGTTCGGCCAATAATTCGGCCTACATCCACTTCTTGACAATATCTTTATTCCTTTCTTTGGTATTACAACTTTAGAGAGCTTCCTAGTGTTTTCTCTCTATTCTAATCTTGCCCCTTTACAAATGAGCCTCTCATCTCTATTTATAGACTTTCTAGGGTGAAGTCTATCTCTTAATCCTTATACATGTGATATTACTTTATTGGAGCAACCTTCTTAATTTTGGTACATCTCTCCTTGTAAAGCCTTCCGGTCCCAAAGTGTGAGGTGCGGGATCCGGTCATGGGGCACGGGGCCGGAATATGGGACCCGGTCATAGAGTGCGGGCCGGAATATGGGACTCGATCATGGAGTGTGGGGCCGGAATATAGGACCTAGTCATGCGGCCTAGGACCCGGATTGATGCTTGGTGCCCAAATTGGAGCCTGAACAGGGTCCTGAAGGAGGCTCATGGTCTGGGCCGGGTCTAAGGTGTGGACCGCTTTGACCTCTTGTCTTCGTCACATTCTTGCCCTTCCCATCAGTCCCACAAGTTCTACTTTTAGTACTTAAAAAAGTGGAACTTACAAAAAAGAGAGATAGAAATTTACATTTTTTCCTTTCTCCTATCTCCTAGTTCCACAAGTTCTTTTTCTTTAGTTTTTACAAAGAAACATGAACTTACAAAAAATTGGTACAATTAGTACAACCAAAAGTCCCATAAGTGTCTTTCTTCTAAATCTGACAAATTGGAAATTCTGGGACATAAATCTTTGAGATAATATATCTTAATGGACGGATCCCATAATATTTTGATGGATGGATCCCCTGATGTTCTGATATATCATTTAAGAAGGCCAGAAATCCAGAAGTCCAGAAGTCCATAATAAGATCTTCATAAAGAAGACCAATGGTTCTTTAAATAAGAACCATTCCCTTTTTGAAAGGGTGAAATAATATGATGATGAAATCTTTGCTTATACTAGCCAAAGGATGATAATTCCCTTAAAGGGAGAATAAAGATAATATATTTTCCCAACTTTGCTTATGCTAGCCAAAGGATGGTACTTGTGATTCAAGTATGGTGCAGCGTCCCACACCTAACAATGCACCCATTACAGGCGACCAGAGCTCCTGATGGGTCCAGAGATGGGTTTTTTTTTTGGCTCGATGGCTGGGTTTCATTTCAACCCAAAGTGTTACTTTTCAAGGCAAGTGCCTGCGGCTCGTTGGCCGGTGCTTTCTTTCAAGGCACAAGTGCCTGCGGCTCGTTGGCCGGTGCTTTCTTTTCTTTCAAGGCATATAGCCTGCGGCTCGTTGGCCGGTGCTTTCTTTCAAGGCATATAGCCTGCGGCTCGTGGCCGGTGCTTTTCTTTCAAGGCATATAGCCTGCGGCTCGTTGGCCGGTGCTTTCTTTCAAGGCATAGCCTGCGGCTCGTTGGCCGGTGCTTTCTTTTAAGGCATATAGCCTGTAAGTGTTACTTTTCATCAGAGGGCCTATGAAAGCGCCATGGATTTTTTATAATACTTTTGACCTTTTTGCTGATATAGAGTTTTACAACTATCCTCACTCTTGGGGCCTCCAGAATAAAAATATTTCCAAGTGGAAGCTTGGGGTTAACGTTGATGCAGCTTGCATAAAAGTGGTATGAATTTGGGAACTTTGTCCGGTCCCGTGTCACCTATTTGTCCCTTAGGCGAGAGCGATGATAATTCTTCGATGCTTGGCTTTCTGATCAAGGTATACAAACGTGGTCTCCATGAGTATGTTTCGGCCGTCTTTTATCATTAGTGTAATCCCTAATTTTGGCACTCTTGCAGATTGTTTAGCTTGGAGATAAAACAGATTCATAATTGAAGAGCCGGTGCCGCCATCTGAAACAGACTCCCATTGTTTCCCAGAACTCGCTATTGAAAGAATTTCAGCTCGCCCCCCGTGTGACTCCGTTTGGCATGAGTTTTCACCCTTTTAGCCGGAATGCTAAGATGGCGGATTTATTGCATAACATCTTTGCTGAATTTAAAATCTCGTTTGTTTAGACCAGCCTTTATCATTGGCAGATTCCGTATTGGAGCCTTATGCTGGTGATAAAGCCATCAAACGCCTGCATTCACTTATATCAGAATAGAACATACAGGGAAGTGTAATAATAAACCTAAACCGAGCCAAAACAGACTATACAATACGTGTTCATAATTGGTGCAGTAGCGCAGATTTTTTGTTTTACAAAGAGCAACCTTTGTGTAGCTTGGCTGCTGAGATTTTAAAATACTCCAGATAATGCATATCATGCGGGGAATAAACTTGTTCTTGATACAGACACCCAAAGTTTGATCCAAGAATCCACATATGAAACACAATCAGAAGTGGCAAGTTAAATTGAGTAACTTAAGTAATACTGCTTGTGACTGCTGAGCCTCATTATCCAATTAATCAGAAGCAATTGCAGCATGTACTTGCTAACTTAAAACATAGTTTAACCAGTAGAAGCAGAAGACATGTTTTGCACCTTTCTTCACCATTCAAGGCAGTCCTTGACAGGGCTTTAAAATAGCTTACAAAATTAATTTTAAGTAAAAATAATATAGTGTTTGTTCAAACGGAGTTGATCCGGCCCAAACATGGCAACACTTAAAGATTGAAAGAAACTTCTGCAGAAGTAGGATAGACAAACAACAGTAAAACTTCAATCAGATAACACAGAAATGACCCAGCCTCAGTGATCTAGACAGATTTAAGCAAGACAGACTCACAGCTATGCCATAATTAAGATTATTCATTTCATCCTAACTATATATAATAATAACACAAGCAAAATTCCCGTAAAACAGTTTGAGTAATTTAGCAATGAAATAGTGCAGGTAGACAGAAGCAACTACAGCTTGGAATCACACGTTATTACTTCATAAACATGAAACAGCCTGGAAATAACTCAGTTCAGATGCTTGTTTTGAAATTGCACACAAGGAGAGCAGTAAAAGACTCGTGATGTGAAACAAAATACAATAATGTGCAACCATGTTCATATCCGGACTTCCAAAACTGAAGGGTAGCAGAACCGTACTTCGAGTCAATATGTTTATATACTTTCTATCCCGAAATCTGGATAAAGAAACAGTGTAATAGATTTCTTATAACTAACAGCAAAAATGGGCAAGGAAATGATTTAAGACCTTTTATAAATATTGCACTGGTGCCTTTTGTGAATCAGTAATAATCAAGGAGGTAACTAAGAGAAACATTTGATTGCGTATCTGGACCATAATCATTAATAAACCACTTTAATGAAAAATTTATAGAATGTAAGCGGTAACAGCCTACACAGTAGTAGTAAACAGAAGCATGTATTCAATTACCCATGCCAGTTTTATAAGACTGTCAATGATTCTACTAAATCAAAGTGATGACAGAACACCCTTACCTGGAAATAAAATAGAAGATTTCATAAAAAGTTAATCTGGAAGACAGGAAACTCCATTCCTAAAGTGCCAGTCTTGCTACCAAATACTTTGGTTACACATCACTGAAAACAGGTCCTAAGATGAATGCTCCACACAAACATGATAATGCATATCCTCCTTTTAGGTCAAAGTTTTTAGATTTAAACTGAAATAGGTGAGGTAATTGCAAGATTTGAGATTTTTAACAGTAAAAGGGAGCAATAATTTCAGCAACAAACATATACATATCCACAGACAGATAACAAACCTCAGAGTGTGGAGTATCTGAAGAGCAAGGATAATATTAATAATATTTGAAGGCTATAAAGTGTTGAAAAGATTTGCTATCTTAAGCCTCATAGATTATGCAATCTACAGGAATTGATATTTTAAGCATAAACAATTTGTATTATTGCTCATTAAACTATCCAAAGGTACTTCATACCTTTGCAGTGAAGGATGTATTAAAACAGTTAGCTAATCCAAAGTGTAAACAGCCGTAAAGGTGTATCTTAACAACATACAGTCCTAACAAAAGCAGGAAAGAACAGTCTAAGATTACACTTGCTGAATAGGGGGAAAAGTTTGTAAACCGTTTTGAATGCTCCTCTATTTAAGCAGCAGAAATCAGAAGTAAATATGGTGCCTCAACCGTTCAAAATAGAGATTTATCATGGCCGAAAAAACAGAATGAAGAGTCTCATAATGCGTGCTATGTATGGCAGCAACATAAACCGTACTAAAAATCAGGTCAGGTTAAGAAATCGTCTAACAATCTGTGACAGCAGCATAGCAGTAGCTTTTGTGAAAAAGAAGTAAAAACTGTAACTGAGTTTTTTGTTAGCTGAAAATTATCTGAAACTCAACATTTTTTTTGAAGTGAAAAACAGAAACAGTGAGAACCTGTACTCCTTTCGAGAATTGTAAAACTTAGCACAACATCATCTTTTGAGAGTTTTAAACAAGGTTTTCAAAATAGGAGTTATAGAGCTAAGCAAGCATAGTACTGCTTTATAGAATTTTGGTCGATGTGAGCTAAACAGCAATTTATTCAAAGATGGATAAAAGTTATCCTCACATTTATGCAGTAAATAGATGGTTTGAAAGTGCAAGTCTGTGACAAGAGACAATCATGCTCGGTCAATCCGCATATACTAAGTTATTATTTAAAGATCAACGAGCTTATATTAGCAATGAGCTTCGGACATTCCCCTCCTACTTTGTAAACTTTGGAAATGGTAAAGCTTATGACAAATTTCTTTAATCAATCGCAAATCAACGAAGGTGTCTCTAGATTCCAAATGAAACTTTATTATAAAGATTAGGGGAGGGAAAAACAGTAGCAACGGTTTTTCAATAGACACTTTAAGTCAAACGTTACTCATGCTTAGTCGTGTAGGTACTTGAATTGCAGTTCTGGAAATTTGAAGGTGTAGACAATCACGTTTTAACATATCATAGATATTTAAGCTAGTTCTTTTTGAGATTGAAGGACTTATCTTAATATATAGCTCCGAATGTTTTCTTTCCCGGTCGCCATTGTCTGATGATGACTTTTGTTCAAGGGTTTCGTGTCCAGGCCACGCCTTGTAAAGTACTTTCTGGATCTTGCTTTGATGGAATGCGGTCTGCATTGGAAGCGTTGTCTGGATCTATACGATGTTGCTTGTCCTTCAAGCCTGGAAGGAAGACGCCGTTTGGCTTTGAGTTGAGGATATCATCCAGTCTCGTACTTTGAGTCGCCTTCCGGTCATGGATGAAGATGCCTTCCGGTCATGGACTGAGACTGTGATGCGGCCATGGAAGTCCGGCGCGGCCAAAGAAATGGTGCGGCAAGGGTCCGGCGCGGCCAGAAGTCTGGCGGCCAAGGTCCGGCGCGGCCAAGGAAGTCTGTTGTGGCCAAGGAAATCCGGCTGCGGTCAAGGAAATCCGGCTGCGGCCAGGGAAGTCTGTTGTGGCCAAGGAGGTCCGGCTGCGGCCAAGGAAGTCTGTTGCGGCCAAGGAAATCCTGCGGTCAAGGAAATCGGCTGCGGCCAGGGAAGTCTGTTGCGGCCAAGGAGGTCCGGCTGCGGCCAAGGAAGTCTGTTGCGCCAAGGAAATCCGGCTGCGGTCAAGGAAATCCGGCTGCGGCCAGGGAAGTCTGTTGCGGCCAAGGAGGTCCGGCTGCGGCCAAGGAAGTCTGTTGCGGCCAAGGAAATCCGGCTGCGGTCAAGGAAATCCGGCTGCGGCCAGGGAAGTCTGTTGCGGCCAAGGAGTCCGGCTGCGGCCAAGGAAGTCTGTTGCGGCCAAGGTGGTCCGGCTGCCTTCCAGTCACTCTTGAATTTGTTAGTCGTTCTCCGTCATCGAACTTATTCCAAAAGGCCGGTTGCTTGAAAGTTACTTCTTCGGCCATTGAAAATTGAGGGGGCTGTGCCTGGTCATTTGGCTATGAGCCAAAGAGGAGCTGTGCTTAAGTTGAAGTCAGAGGGGAGTTACGCCATGTTGTCAGGTCTCGAGACAAAGAGGATCCACGCCCGGTCAATCGAAGGACTGCCTTTTCGTATGAGATTTGCAAGTCTTCTCCCGGTCATGCCGTGCCTCTCTAAAATGGTTAGGTGCAGCGTCATGGTCAGAACTTAGATTAAGCCTTTGCCTCTATCTCTTGGAAATCGGAACACCTTCTTTGAGCCAGGCTTGTTAGTTCTTTCTCTTTGTAGTCGATGCGGCTGGGAAAAAGAAGTCGCTCGATTTTCTGCGCTTGGTTCCTGACTGGTTCCTGGATACTCGTGTCTTTTGGATCTTGCCTTCTTCTGGTTTGAGCCTGCCAATCTTTGCGATTTCCGATCATGGCCGGACAAAAGGCATCATCCGGATTTCAGTTTTGTCTCAAAACTTTGATATCTGCAGAAATGTATTGAAAGTGTTTAAGAATGCGATAATATAAATACAAAATAGGGAAGTAATTAGGCAGACATCCAATCTTGATTGATTGAATTTTAAGACACAATTCATAATTGAGAGTGAGATTTCCCGTCGTCCAGGTTTCGGTCTGTATTTGATGAAGCAATTTGTAATTGGCGGCCTCAATCTTCTCGTTCTGGTTGGGTTAATCTTGATCCGCTTTGGAGTCGGGGTTCATGTCTCTCGATTGTCGCCTGATCTGGAGTCTATTACCTAATTTAGCTAATGGACCAAGGGCAGCTAGTCACGCGAACGAAACCTTTGGATGCGTTTGATGAATTTGTTTAGCTCTAAGCGCTTTCCATCGAGGACCGAGAATTTTGTTGATAACTTTAGCGGCCTCTAAATTGCTCTATTCGTGCGGCAGTATCGCCGGTTTGGATTTTCTTGCATAGATCCTCGAAGTCACTTTTCAACTGCTCTCTTTACTTCTGGTGCGAGTAATCTCCAATATTCGCGCGATTGTTAGAATATCACGACGACGAATTGCTCCTTTTCCACCGATTTCCCCTTGTCGGGAGTTTGATCGGAAATATTCTGCGCATATATCAAGATTTGAAGATCGCGGATTCACATTTTCTTTCTTTCGTGTTGTCAAGCGACTACTATCCCAATGCAGTCGAATCGTGGTGCTTCGCGGCATGATTTTTATGAAAGTTGTTGAGATCTCCTCACTTCTGATGAATCGAACAATTCCGTTGAAAGCCATCTCGATAAATTTTTGCCAGAGACACCTTAATCATAAGTCGAACCAAAAGTGAACTGGAGTGCGGTTGAATCGTGGTTGCTAATTCTAGCAGTTCGTTTTCCCACAGACGGCGCCAAATGAAAACGTATACTAGTTCCTCGAATCTCACAAACAAATAGAACACCGAGAGTTACAGTGGTTCGGCCAATAATTCGGCCTACAACCACTTCTTGACAATATCTTTATTCCTTTCTTTGGTATTACAACTTTAGAGAGCTTCCTAGTGTTTTCTCTCTATTCTAATCTTGTGCCCCTTTACAAATGAGCCTCATCTCTATTTATAGACTTTCTAGGGTGAAGTCTATCTCTTAATCCTTATACATGTGATATTACTTTATTGGAGCAACCTTTTTAATTTTGGTACATCTCTCCTTGTAAGCCTTCCGGTCCCAAAGTGTGAGGTGCGGGATCCGGTCATGGGGCACGGGGCCGGAATATGGACCCGATCATAGAGTGCGGGCCGGAATATGGGACTCGATCATGGAGTGTGGGGCCGGATATAGGACCTGGTCATGCGGCCTAGGACCCGGATTGATGCTTGGTGCCCAATTGGAGCCTGAACAGGGTCCTGAAGGAGGCTCATGGTCTGGGTCGGGGTCTAATGTGGACCACTTTGACCTTTTGTCTTCGTCACGTTCTTGCCCTTCTCACATGTAAAGAATTATAACCTACTTATGAAGCTATGATGATGGCCATAAGGACCAATCTGAGCTCATTTGTTGTGATACACTTAAGTTTGTGTTTTGTTTGATTTTCCATGCAGAATGTTGTCCTCTATTGGGCACAATTTCAACTCAACCCCTACGAGGGATGTGAAATGCCACTGCAATTTGAGTGCACAATTGCATGTTACCCGTAATGTTAGAAACTACGAGAAGCCGTATTTCAATTGTGCCATAATACGTGCAAATTTTTCGTATGGTGGAGAACGTCTACCCACCAGTCCATGATCACCAATCCATGCCTCATCAAGAGCTTCTTCTTTCGCTGGTGATATCGAATCTATGCTGCTTGAATTGCAGAATCAAAATGCAAGACTGTTGAATAAGCTCGAGGAGATACAAAAGACAAGATTGGCTAAGCATTATACGACGAATGATGGTTATATGAAGATAGTATTTTCATAGTTATAGCATTTTTTTTCGGTTTTCAGTAATGTAATGACGATAGACAAAGTAGTAATAGTTTGAAGGTTTTCAGTAATGATGATAAACAAAGTTGTAATAGTTTGGAGTTACTTTTCTTACTATTATCAAATGCACCTTCAAGGTAGGGACTAGGCTGTAGCTTTACACATTAATTAGTGCTTTTTTAATGAAACGTAACCGTATGGAGTTACTTTTTTTGGTGAGCCAGTGCTAGTTTTGTAGTAGTTTGGAGTTACATATTCAGAGTTTTTGTGACCTTGAAGTCTTTCAGAAAAAGGTGATTCCTTAAGAAGAATAAATCTAGTGTGTGAAAACTAAAAACGATGCGTATTAGTTTAGCTTTACAGCAATCAGAAAGAACCACTGATTATAAAATAATGCAGCACTTATTACACCTGTGCTCCACAAACAACCAGCAACTTCAAACACTAGAGCTGAGTGCAAACGAGAACGAATGTGTAATCAGAATAGAACAAATGAAGCGAATGAATCAATCAAGGACTTAATTAACCAGATGTATGCAGTAAAAAGAGTAGAAGAAAAAGAAATCAGCAGCGATACCAATCAGAATAGAGTGCAGACTTACTCGTTGCGGAGGAACAACTCCACTCTATTTCGAATATTGCAATCAGAATAGAGTGTAGACTTACTCGTTGAGATGTTTAAGAAAGAAAAGAAGTTGATGCCAATCTATACAATTAGTGCAAAGCTGGGTAAAATTTGGATTCCAACTTGATAACTCTGTTGATGTTTTTTGATTTACAACTATATGTAACATACTGTGATATGAGTGCCTGACACAACTACTTGAAGACAGTACGAACGGAAGTATGAAGAATACGGTTAAGAATATTTCTGGTAGAGATATTTTCAGGAAAGATTTATCTTAGACATTAATGAGTATAAAATCTAAACTAATTTTATACTCTTGCTTTAAAAGTTTTTATCATCTGTGTTATTAAAAGTTATGATTGTATTTTTCTATAGCTATATAAGTAATGTTGCTATCAAGAGCAAATTACGTTTTCAGAAGTGAGGAAAATCTAGATTGAAAGGAATCTCGTGAGAGCTGCTGTAACTTAGCTAGATAGAAGACTACTCTAGGCTAGTTACGTGTTTGCACAAGGAAAGCCTATTTTCCTTGTGGTGTTTATGTATCTTGCTTGATACGAATTAATGGAGTGAAAATTCAAGTATATCTGAATCTCCTTATCTTTATTTGCTACATTCATACTTACTGAGTTCGTCGTCAGTCTGTTACTCACAGACAGATAAACCTTGGGTTACAACCTCACTAGAACAGCTACTGCAAGAACCTACAATTGTATCAAAGCTGGTTCCCTTTTTCTTTGATTTAGAAGAGAAATCTTCCAAGGGTGATCGATATGGGTTCTTACAATGTCAAGGCACCCAAGCTTACCAAATTCAACTATGCTTGTTGGTGTGAATAGATGGGGCATTAACTGATGTCAATCGACTATGATCTATGGACCGTTGTCATAGAAGGAGGTCTGGTACCACAGATCACTGAAGGGGAGTCACTAAGCCGAAGGAAAAGAAGGATTGGAATGATAATTACAAGAAGCTACTTAATAAAAACAAACAGGCTTTGAGAGTGATAGTCTCGTCACTTTCAGAGGGTGACCAGCAAAAGGTACTTGGCATACTAACCGCTAAAGAAGTTTGGAACTTTCTGAAAGTTGCCTATGAAGGAACTGATTCAATCAGAAGGCAAAAGGAAAACAGTTCAGAGAGATAGTTCGATAATTTCAGGATGCTCGAAGGTGAGTCTATTACTCAGACGCTTGAGAAGTTCTACAAGATACTGAGTGATATGAAGACTGTAGGAGTCACGCTGGATAATCTGACTATCAATGAAAGGTGTCTTGATAGTCTTGGTAAGGATTGGTTGCACTACACAACTCTACTAGAAACAACCAAGGACTTATCAAAATTGTCACTTGAAGAATTGGGGTCTGAGTTGATGGTGTATGAAGGAAAAATGAAAGGAGCTGTTTCTTCATCACAATGGGCAAAGATCTGGCACTAAAAGCTCGCAAAAGCATGCTGAGACAGATGAAGAATTGGATGAAGAAGAAGAGATTACCATGATTGCAAATGGTATTCAAAGAATTTTCGGGGGTAAACGAGGTCACAATACAAAATTTAACCGCAACAAGTCCAAGATGGTCCCATAGTCTGCTTCAGATGCAAAAAACCTGGGCACGAAGTAAAAAATTGTCCTTTGCCTCAAAGGGATAACTTTCAAGAGAAAGTAAAGAAATTCTTGTCACCAGCTGCTGCGGCTTGGGGAGAAGATGGTCCAGGAACAGACTCAGAACCAGAGAAATGAGGATCAAGCATGCATGACAGCTATTGCTCAAGAGGATGTGTTAAGCGAGGACACAAAATTCTGCTTTATGGCCTTGGAGAAGTGGAGAGATGACACTCCCTAATGGTAAGGTAAGTTATCTCATGTAAAAGAATATCTTGAGTTTATGTCTGAAAACCAATTGTTTGAACTCCTATCCGAAGCTATGTTAAAACTTGAAACACAGAAACATGATTTTGAGGTTAGGATAGATGTTTAGAAAGGAAAATAAAAGAACTCGAGAATCCTAGTATATCTGAGACTCCGAATAGTTCAGAGATTCCACAAGTTACTTTTGTTACTCCTTTGATTTATAGAGTAGCTACACTGCCTAATTGGGCACAAATTGAGTTCAGTTCATTGATTGATCATAATGAAAATCTTAATAAAGAAGTAGATTCTCTTACTGTAGAAGTTCTTACGAAAAACAGGGAACTTGAGTGCAGACTCAGGAGAATCCAATCTGGTATACTGGTAAAATCAATCTATGTAACATGTTGAGTAAGAAAAGAACAGCACAAAAGGTGTCTAGGATACCAACAGGCCGGTGTGTGACACAAGTTCATCAACAACATGGTCAGAATCGTGTGAACGTAGAATAATCTGAAGTTAATGTCATCAACACGGTCATTTAATATATCAGTTTTACAAACTCAAGAAGAAGAATTCTAGAAGTCAGCAATCTCTAAGAACCAGTTTCAAAGTTGTTCATCATAGGAAGGGATTTACTTCATATATCACAAGGCCCAAGCAAGTCTGGGTACCTAAAGCTAACCTTTTTGCTTAAACTTTTACAGGAACAATCTGAGTCACATACAGAAAATTGGTGGCTCATGGATAGTGGGTGCTCGAGGCATATGAATGGTGATAGGAGAAAACTTAGTTCTCTTACTGAGCAAAATGGTGGCAAAGTAAAGTTTGGAAATAATGGAAAAGGCAAAATCGTAGGAATTGAAATAGTTGGACATGATTCTTATATCGATCAGGTTTGTCTTGTCGAGGGGTTTGGACATGACTTGCTGAGTGTATCTCAAGTCTGTGACAAAGGTCCATCTCAAGTGATTTTCGACTCTGAAGGGTTTCAAGTACGAAATAAGCTGACAAATGATTTGTTGT
This sequence comes from Limonium bicolor, assembly GCA_023374045.1. Taxonomy (NCBI): domain Eukaryota; kingdom Viridiplantae; phylum Streptophyta; class Magnoliopsida; order Caryophyllales; family Plumbaginaceae; genus Limonium; species Limonium bicolor. Next base: position 271,456,144 of record CM041779.1, read on the forward strand.
TGTAAGGAGTACGAAAGGGAAATCCATACATGATAGATGTCAACTCCTCTGTCCATGATGTATCGTGTTTAACTGCAGCGGTTGAAGATGTTCAACTATGACATTGTCGACTTGGACATGCACACCATCGACTTATAAATTGGTTGCGTACGAAGGGTCTGGTTGAAGGTCTTCCAACAAAAATACTTGACACATCCACTATGTGTAAAGATTGTGCGTTAAGAAAGCAAGTTAAGATCCATCACTCGGCTAAAACCATACTGAGTACTCAGCGTCCTCTTGAGTTACTACATATGGATCTGATGGGACCAATGCGAGTTGAAAGTAGGTCCGGAAAGAAATACATTCTTGTTGTCATTGATGATTTCTCAAGATTCACTTGGGTTAAGTTGCTCTTCTATAAAGACCAAACTTTTGAGTTGTTCAAGGCTCTTCTCACTCAGTTACAAATACAAACAGAGAAGAATGTGAAATGGATACGCACTGATCAAGGAACAGAGTTTATTAATCAACAGTTTTTGAGTTTTGTTGAGAAGGGCATCACTCATACATACTCAGCTGCTCGAACGCCACAACAGAATGGCGTCTTCGAACATAAAAATAATTCGTTGTAGGAAATGGCGTGTACGATGCTTAGTGGTAGTGGTCTACCACAAAACTTCTGGGAGAAGCAATCAACACAGCCTGTTACATACTGAACAGAGCTTTGATTCGACCAGTTCTTTCCAAAACTTCTTATGAGTGTTTAAAGGAAGAAAACCCTCGATTGCACATCTTTGAGTTTTTGGATGTCAGTGTTATATTCTTAATCACAAGGCGGAAACTCAAGGGAAGTTTGACAATCGAAGTGATGAAGGGATTTTCTGGGATATGCACAAAACAGCAAGGCATACAGAGTTCAACAAGCATACTTTACTTGTCGAAGAATCGGCTAATGTGAAGTTTGATGAGACAAACTTTGGCGGAAGGATTACTCATTCATCACCAGAACCATCCTTCATACCTGATCAAACTTCTGAGAACGTAACAGAATCTGATGATGAGGTTATCACTCAACCTATTCAACAAGATGGTCTTCCTACAGTCACTGGTCCAGTACAAGATGCTGATATGCATATCGGTAATGCAGAGTTACAACCTCAGAATAATCAACACGATACCGTGCCTACAGTATTACGCGCTCTAACTGCTCGACAAGCACCAGGTGTCAATATTGATAATATTCTCTCAAACCTACATACAGGAGTTCAGACTCGCTCTTCTGCTCACAGCTTCTGTGCTCATCATGGCTTTCTGTCACAACTTGAGCCTAAAAAAGTCAAGGAAGCGTTGTCTGATTCTAACTGGATAAATGCGATGCATGAGGAACTCAATGAGTTTACAAAATAATGTTTGGCAATTGGTTCCTTGCCCTAACGATCATAATGTCATTGGAACTAAGTGGGTGTTTAGGAATAAACTGGATGAACTTGGAAACATCTCACATAACAAAGTTAGATTGGTGGCTAAGGGTTATAATCAGCAAGAAGGCTTGGATTTTGATGAGACATTTGCACCTGTTGCATGACTTGAGGCGATACGGTTACTTATCACATTTGCTGCCGCAAATAAGTTTCAATTATATCAAATGAATGTAAAATGTGCATTCTTAAATGGTTATCTAAAGGAAGAAGTGTATGTTACTCAACCCCCTGGCTTTGAAGACTCAGAACGGTCGAATGATGTCTATCGTCTCAAGAAAGCTCTTTATGGATTGAAACAGGCTCCTTATGCCTGGTATGACAGACTCACTACTTTTCTTCTTCAGCAAGGATTTAGTCGGGGTACTGTAGATCGTACCTTATTTTTACGGAATCTTGGTTCTAAGATGTTACTCATTCAAATATATGTGGATGATATCATTTTTGGATCTACAAACTCAGCACTGGCCAAGGAATTTGAGACTCTTATGTCAAATGAATTTCAAATGAGCAACATGGGTGAACTTACTTACTTCCTAGGGCTTCAAATCCGTCAAACGCCTGAAGGCACACATATCAGTCAAACCAAGTATACATATGAACTTCTTAATAGGTATCAGTTTCAGGATGCTAAGTCTCTACCCACTCCTATGCCAACCACTCTTAGACTTGGTACTGAGTCCACAGCAGAGCTTGCTGATGAGAAGAAATACAGAGGAATGATCGGTTCCTTATTATATCTTACAGCCAGTCCCCGATATAATGCACAGTGTATGCTTTTGTGCAAGATTTCAATCTTCTCCAAGGATTCCACATGTTAAGGTTGTTAAACGTATCTTTCGCTATTTATGTGGCACACTTACACTTGGATTATTCTACCCTGTTGGCATTTCACCTACCTTACTTGCTTATACGGACGCTGATTTCAGTGGGTCACTGACTGATCGAAAAAGCACCTCTGGCTCTACTCAGTTTCTGGGTAACAGTCTCATTTCATGGTCCTCTCGAAAGCAAGCTGTTGTTGCACTTTCCACAACAGAAGCTGAATATGTAGCTGCTGCTGCATGTTGTGCACAAACCTTGTGGCTCCGTCATCAACTGAATGATTTTGGTATTCCGTATGGACCTGTTCCGATCTATTGCGACAATATCAGCACCATTGAACTTGCTAAAAACCCGGTCCATCATTCTCGATCTAAACACACAGAAATTCGTCATCATTTTCTCCATGATCAGGTTGAAAAGGGAACTATTCAGCTTCTTCATTGTCCCACAAATACACAACTTGCAGACCTCTTCACTAAACCCTTGAGTCGCGATCAGTTCAATTATCTTCGCTTTGAACTTGGAATGATCAACGTTCCTTGAGGTATGGTTTCTCCACTATATTTACTTAACCTTTTTGTTGTTTCAAAAGTGTGAGTTACTTGGTGTGATATTTTGGCATTCGGTTCCAATTTGTGAGTTTGTTACTAGTAATTCTCAATGGTCAGGCGAAATTCCTTTTGTTATTTTTCCTTCTAGTTCATTTCCTTCATCCGTAACTTCCTTTCATTCCAATTTACATCCATTCCAAAAAAAAAGGAAAAAGGAAAAAGAACACGAATAGTCTATTGATTCCAGTTTAATTTCTCGTCTTTCAATTCCGCATTCTTCTCTCCTTTTTCGTCTACTTCGCTCTCCCGCTTCTCCTCTTCTTTCTCCCTTCCTCATTTCACTTCTTGTTTCCGCTCCAATGGCTTCTGTCAACACCACCTCTCAACCCAGTAACCACAATGCTCAATCTTTTGAGAAAAACTCACCCGCCTCTCACTCACACAATCCTTACCCTGTTACCGCACCCACTGCACCACATATTTCAAACCCTACTCAGACACCCTCTCCACAACACTCAGCTACGCAGTCTCTTAAGACGGTCGAAAACACTCTCTCTGCACAGATTGCTGATTCGGGTTCGCAATCGACTCCACAAGCGGGTTCTGCAACCCCAACTAGTTGCGCATCGGTCGATCAGCCACATTCTCTGGTTCAGGCTGAACCCTCGACTCGCACGCGTACTCGAAACCAGCGGAAACGCCAGGCACCATCCTCGGTGGCTCTATCTCCAGACGTGGTGAAGTCCCCTGTCGGTGTTTCTGGCTCCAAGGCAACCAAGAAACGCAAGACTACTGTCTCACACCCGCAACCACGTGTCTCCAAGAAAGAAACCCATAAGTTTCCCCATAAACCTTTGTTTATCTGTGATGTGAGCTTGGCTGATCTGATTATGGGAAAGGTTATCGACTGTGCATGGCTTCGCGCCCATGAACTGGTTGATATTGTAGAGTTTATTGAGTTTCAAAAATGGGATAGTTTATTTAGCTCTGAAACTGTCTACTATCTTGAAGCGCTTCTGCAGTTTGTAACTAATATGTCCATGATTACTGAGACTGAACTGCAATCTAAGGTTGGTGATATCTGTCACGTTATCTCCTGGTTTGTTAGCACATATTTTAAATGTTCCGTTGGCTGGGCTGTCCGACTTCAATCCTCAGAAAATAGACGTTGTTCCTCTCAAAGATGTTCAAAGACATTATGGTTTAACAAATGCTAGTACTTGTCTACGAAATTATCTGCACCGTGATTTTGGTGCGCTTCCTAGACTCCTTCACCTATTTGCTTATCAGGTTCTTGCTTTAAGAAATGACATGAGAGAGCGTGACACTCCAGTTGATTTGGCTCTAATGTGGTGTCTAGAACATAAGCTGGAAGTTTCTTTCCCAAAGGTGATGATCGAACATTGGAAGAAGGTGATTAACAGTCAGAAACCTGTTATTTCTTACCCTCTGTGGCTGACAAAAGTGTTTCGCTTTTACCGATGAAGGGCTCACATTACTTGGGAACACACACACTTGCGGAAATGTCTATTGAGCACACTTCATCTGGTTGGCAGCTCAAGAATCCTTCCCCGAATCAGGATGCCACCACCCCGCATCAGCCTCTAACCTCTCATGAATCCACTCTGCTGGCTATGATCAATACACTGATTACCAACAAGCATGCCTTTGAGAAGCGAATTCTTGCTCTTGAAACCCAAACTTCAGCTCCAAAAGACACTATTTCCTCTTCTGCTTCCGAAGAAACTTTCTAATCCTTTTTAGCCGTTCCTTGATCTCAGATAGTTTCTCTTTTGCTGCTAAGACCATTGTGGTATTACTATGTGACAAACTTATATTTTTGGATTGCTAGTACATTTCATCTGGTTGTTGTAACTCCTCTTTTGATTTGGCAAAAGGGGGAAGTCAATGTGTGTGTGTCGGAGACTATATCTTTTGATAATGTTGTGATTTTTGGTTCAGTTTATATGTGTGGCTATTGTTCCTACTATTCCGTGTGATTACGTCACTCCTCATATTTTACACACTGATAGTATACTTTGAGGGAGAAGTACAAGACTATTGTGTTATTCAATTACTGCAGTCATTCAGGGAGAACTACATCGACACATTATACAGAGTTTGCCTTAATCAAAAAAGGGGGAAATGTTGATGTTTTTTTATTAACAACTCTGTGTAACATATTGTGATATGAGTGTCTGACATAACTACTTGAAGACAGTACGAACGGAAGTATGAAGAATACGGTTAAGAATATTTCTGGTAGAGATATTTTAGGAAAGATTTTATCTTAGACATTAATGAGTATAAAATCTAAACAGATTTTATACTCTTGCTTTAAAAGTTTTTATCATTCGTGTTATTAAAAGTTACGATTGTATTTTTCTATAGCTATATAAGTAATGTTGCTATCAAGAGCAAATTACGTTTTTAGAAGTGAGGAAAATCTAGATTGAGAGGAATCTCGTGAGAGCTGCTGTAACTTAGCTAGATAGAAGACTACTCTAGGCTAGTTACGTGTTTACACAAGGAAAGCCTGTTTTCCTTGTGGTGTTTTTGTATCTTGCTTGATATGAGTTAATGCAGTGAAAATTCATGTGTATCTGCATCTCCTTATCTTTATTTGCTACATTCATACTTACTGAGTTCGTCGTCAGTCTGTTACTCACAGACAGATAAACCTTGGGTTACAACCTCACTAAGAACAACTACTGCAAGAACCTACAAACTCTTTTGACATAATTGTCCCAGTTATTCCAACCAGCAGGACACAGTTTGTAGGATCAGATGGTAGTTAAAAACCACTGCTTCTGCTCCTCTAACCAATGATCTTGCCCAAGACAAAACATATGAATCTCTTCATCTTAAAGTAGGATTAAAAAAAAAACACTACAAACAGTCAGAAGCTTCAGTTACATATTTCAAATCTGAACATATGAGACAGAAGCTTCACCAGTACTCTGCTGGTAAGTACATTTGCAAATAAAAAATGGTATTCACACCTTCTCAAGGGGTCTGATGAAACATTTGCAACAGATACACATTTCAATAGAAAAAACAGACAAAGTACCACAGCAGATTTCATCATTACATCATTACTTGTCATAGTACCAAAACACTACTCTAATACGGTTCAAACAATACATTACAAAATACCGATAATGCAAGAGATATACGTTATGTCACTACTTGTCAACGAAACATAATAACTCATGATATTATTAGTGAAGATGAGTGATTAACATTAATCTAGAAACAATCCAATGTATTCTCATATTCAAACTGCAGAAAAACTAAGTTAACTCATATCCATTACAAACAACCCTCCCCAAGAGCAAATCCTCACTAGCCAGACATGTTAACGAGATAAAAAGAGAAAAGATATTGAGAAGTCATCTAGAATAGAAGACTCCCTAATTTGCTCCACTGTTCAGATCTAGAGTTCGTCGGGCTAGAGGTTGAAGATGATTGAAATACCCCTAAATTAATTTAGGGGATTTCTTTTATTAAACCCTAAATAATACTATTAAACATTAAATTATTATATGGTATTATGAATTTAATAATAAGATTTATAAGTCAATAAATCTTGGAAAATTTTGAGACACTTCAATTATATTATAAAGAATTTAGAAATATGTGGAGCATTGGTTTGAATCAAAAGTCAATATAAAATCATGGAAACCTTAAAGCTCCATAAGCCTTGCAAGGGTTGACTTTTTTAGAATGGTCAAACCAGCCCATGAAACCTATACCAATAAAAAGGTTATAGAAAACCAAGAAGATTGATAATAAGAACGTTAAAAACGGATCATCCTAGCCAAAGTTATGATATAATGAAGTTTAGAGCCAAAATTCGGAGGTTTGTTGACGTGGCTAGGGTTTCCTGACTCAGCCACATGCCTTGGTTTCCGTGCCACGCCTGATTGCTATTTTCCCAAAAATCGGCTAAGTAATCTCAGCCAACATTCAGCACGTTGCTCCATCTTCAGACCTTAATATCTCAGCCCATACTTCGTAATTTTGAACATCGTTTTCTTTATTTATTCTCCTACAAATCTACTTTCTAACCATTACTCACACTTGACCTAAATCTTACTACATTCATCACATAATTAATGAATTGCCTCCTCGAGAATCTGCAACCCAGAACTTCCAGAAATCCATTAGATAAGGTAAACTTCGCCCTATCATATCTTCTTCATCCATGAATGAAATTTGCATTCTATAGCTTATTTCAAGATCTTTAACTCCTCTACAACTTTCCTTTTAACAACCAAGGCTGATTCTCAATCGTGTGGAAGATCGAAGCATCTAAAGTCCCCAACTCGATCACGACAATATTCTTGCCCAAATTTCCCAGAAAACGACTAGGTAAACCCAGATCTTGTGAGATCTGTAACTTTCTCCCTAGTTCATCAAATTAATAATTATTCCACTCATGTTTAGAGTTACATACCTAGTTTAAAACGTGGTAGGTTCATGGATCAAATCCCTCTTAGTTGGCACAAGTTGATCCGTGAAGTAGCCTACTTGGTCTGCACATAAAATATCAATTTTCTAGAAAATCGAATCCGATTCTCCTCGCCGGTGCTATTCTGGTATGTTACCGACCAATTTACACCAATTATGTTACTTGTTTTGCATTCTCGAACATATTCAGTTGCCAATTTAACCTATAACGCATTACATTGAGGGAATTTGTCGAATTCGAACAAAACAAACTCAAACCCTAACTTCATACTTACCCAGATCCGATTTCTTGCGCCCTGCATATAACTCACGAAATTGGTACTGTTGGAATCGCCTTTTAATTTCAAATTGAATGAAACAAGAATCACCGGATCCGTTCTGTAGTTTGTGAGAAATCAATTGATTCTCATTAGGAAAAGGGTTTAAAATCGAATGAAAGAACTCGAGGAATCTGGGGGTCGATCGTAGTTAAGGAGCACGGACGGCCAAGATTAAAACGTGGGAAGTTTATAATGTTTAAGTTGTTATAAATCACAAATAATACTTTAACTTGTTAGATTTAGTTAATGGTCTTCCCTAATGTATTTTGACACGAAATTTTAACCACGGATTCCTCTTAAAATATAGTTTATTTTCATGTAAATTAATATGGGTTTTGATTTTTAAACGTAAGTTATAATTTTTGTAAGTTCTGAGTATTTTGGATTATTTAGATAATTAACAAAGAGATTTATGAAATAAAATTTTATAACATGTCTCAAAAATACATAATATATATTAAATTTGAGAATTTTTAGACAAGAGTAAATAGGTCTAAAATTGTATTTCTGAAATTTCATAAGTTACCTTATGATATATGGTTTTAATGGAAATTAAAGTAGTTTGATAGTAAACTTTACAGGTTGAAGATAATATAAGAAGGCTAAACTAACATTAAATACAGAATGTTAATAAATATTTTAGGTATGAACTTTTGAGTTGAAATAAAGAAATAAAGGATTATCTTAGGTTAAATCAAGCAATTAAAGTTCACCTACTTTATATTAAATATATATTATAGAAACTAACATACTGAATAAGGGAAATACCTTATGTTATAACTCACATATTGGATGAAGATGTGTATACAAGTTAGTAGGAGTAATTAAATACAGTAAAGTTATGTAAAGAATGTCTTAAATAAATCTTAATATATAGATAACGAAAGAATAAATAAAAGGAATAAAATACCTTATAGAAAATAGAATATGAAGGAATTAACAAGTTAAACTAAATTTATACATAATTCTATTAAAATAGTATTATATGAAGTGGTATTAAATTATGGTTATAAAATTAAGCTTAAAGAGTTGCTTTTGAATTTCTAAGATTTTGATATAGACCATATTAAAATACATGCATAATATTATTAGTCAACGGCCGGAATGTAAATCTATAATTGGGTTAAGTAATTAATAAGTTAAGACTTAGGAATATTTGTAATTAGATCGCATAAAATGTTACACAGATAGATCTTATTATATAATTAATAATAAAATAAATGAAATAATTTTACATCTAAATGTGAAGTGGATGAATAAATCTAGATTTAATCATTTCATAACAATTATAGTATTGAATAATAACTTAATGTTTTAAGATAAAATCATTAAACAAATTATGATAAAACCCATATTAAACTATGATTAGGGAATTAATCTAAATAATAATCCTCAAGTTTCTTAAAATTGGATAAGCCATATAAAATACATTTATTACCAATATTCAGGATGTGATTTTATAATTAAGTGATGTATTTAGTAGTTAGAACTTATAAAAGGTTTGTAAATAGAAATTAGATACTTAAAACCTTTAAACGCTTAATTAGATGAAACTAAGTTACATAAGATATTATATCGATCTACTTTATAATACTGGAAATCTTAATATGTCATTTGAAGATAAGATGTGAGGATTTTTCTGAATAGATGATCTTATTAAATAATTGACAAATTTACTTATAAATGAGAATTTAATTCTTAGGTAAATTTTTCCTTATGTTAAGATATAATGTCTATCCTAAAACATAATAAAGGAAATTAATTTATTGAGTTATTCCTTCGAAACCATGGGTTGTAAACAATCTAAAATGTATTTAAGACATAAGTTTATTAAAATTTAGTACAAAGGATTATACATAGTCGATAAAGTGAATGTGTGTAAAATAAAACAGTTAAGAAATTAAATGTAAATAAGGATACATAAAAGGTTATCTTAAAACACATTATTATATAGGTAATAATTAAGCAAATAATATACCTGGTGAATACTAAATGTAAGAGTTCGAAAAGTCTAGGTTAATTAAAATATAGTTATTTCAAGATGAAAAGTAATTGAACATCTTATGAAAAGATTATTAAATGGTTGTAATAAAAGTCATTCTGAACTAAAGATAAAATAATTGAGTTATAGTAAAATGCATCTACAATACTATGATTCCAATATACAGGATGTAGATCTTAATTAAGTTAAGGGGAATGCTTAATCATAATGGATTATCTAGTAGATATTGATAAAATACATAATCATTACATTGTGAAATAATAGTATAGTATTCTAAGATAAACCCATCATAGGTCATAATACGATGTTTATCCTAACGTAAGAATAAAGGTATTGAGCTTAAGAATTATAGAGATTCTAAGATTAATTGAATAATATAAAATGCACTTATGATATAAAGGTCTCAAAAGTCTTGAATGTGAGAATTATGGTTAAGTATTAGTAAAGTGGATAAGAGTGGAACCATTAACAAGTGTTAATAAAATACATTCCTTGATCTTACAACCTTGGGCTATACAACATTCTAAAATAAGTCAAAGGTTATACATAACATTTATGCGAGGGCTTATAAGATAATTGAGATTTAGAATTAAGAGTGAGGAATTTGTTTAAGTTTAACTTAGGATATAAGTTATTGATAATAGACTCTCTTTAATGTTCCTCAGAGTGTTGTTGAATGTTTGCACGAGTCTACTAGAACTGCTACAACATTAATTAGGTACGATTTCTCATACTCAGATACTTCTGCTATGAAATACCCTAAACCTTGATATGTTGTTTAAATGTTAAACTATGGTATTTAAAGGCTAAAAAGTGCCTAAGAACCATTAGTGAACAATTTAAACCATATTAAAAACACAATAAAGCACTAAGACACAGTTTGAGCAAAAACATGCACTAAGCTTGGACTGAACTTGGTTAGGACCCAAAGAGCCTACCAAGACTTTATAACATTCAATTATGATTTAATAAGGCTAATTAAGTCCTTATGAAACTTTGGTAGACAATTAAACCAAACAAAACACAAATAAATACCTTAAAGCCAATATGGGCGAAAATGTGCTCTAAGCTTGGGATAAGTTTGGTTAAGTCCTAATAAGCTTACCAAGACCTTATTTATATGTTAATGAACATATTAAACCAATTACCAAACAAAACCAAGCTTGAAAACAAGTTTAAACACAAAATGTGCTTTAAGGAGCCTTAAAGCACATTTTTGAAAAATTGTCTTGTAAATGAGTTTGAGTGGCTAAATGTCCATCATTACTCTTTAATCAACATGTGTACTACTTAGTATCACATTAGGAAGTCTAGATCAATGGGAAATCAAAAATTTCACAAATATGTGCCTTAGTTTGTGAATAGTGCTCAAATAGTGCTAGTTTAAGTCATAAGTCAACATAAGTTGTTTAGATGGTCAACAAAGACCATATATATCTCTAATATGTAAGGGGCCACAGTTTTAGTGGTGTGAGTCATCACACTTGGCTAGCCAATTAAAAGAAAGAAAGAAAAGTAAGTAAAAGGGTTACTTTTGCTTTATAACTTAAATATCTCCAAAACTTACCTCTCTCCTCACTTTCTCTTCTTTTATTTTTGATTCCCACCGTCTCCAACCTCATCCTCCCTTCTCCATTCTCGTTTTGCTACAGCGAGTAGCCATTCTCCATCTTTGAATGCTTGTAACTCATGGCTCCAAGCTCCGAATTCAATTCCGAGACTACCGTTGTCTTAGTTAGAGTAAGCTCTACATTCCTATCTTTTCAAATCTTCAAAAGCTCCATTTCAGTGCCATGGAAATTCACCATTGAAGGAGCTTGAGCTCATCTTTTCATGCCTTGTCATTCTCTTATGCTTCAAGGTAAGGAAAATCAAAGAAAATCCAAGTTCCCATCATTTTCTTTGTATAGCCGAAAATTCACCTTACAATGGTGCCTTGTCTTGCTATTTTCTTAGCTTATTTCAATCTTCAAGGGATGAGGAGGAGTCCTATCTTGCCACTTAACCAAGCTCTCTTTCAAATTCCAAAGGTAATCATCAAATTTTAGTATTTTAAGACACTTATGTAAACCTAGGGTTTAATTATGAGTTTGAGTATTAAACTTAATACTCATTACCCTTATATGTGTATTGGTTAGAAGGTTGACAAGTGATAAAAGCTCCTTGCCGATTTTCAATCAAGAAAAACAAGAGAAAACAAGTGAGAAAGCTTGGAAAACAAAGAGGTAAAAGACCTCTCTTAAGGTGGTTTTATGTACTAGGGAATTGAGCTATATTTGCTTAATAAATAACCTAAAGAGCCAATGGGAAATGAGCTAGAAACTATCCACAAGGTGGACTAAAAGGGCATGGGAGCATTGTTGTGTATTCACAGGTTGAAGGCATTTAAATGAGGAAATTCAGTGTTTATGGTTTATGCAATTTAAGGGCCTAAGAGCCATGCTATTTAAGGGCCTAAGTGCCAAGCAATTTAAGTTTACGCACTATATTGTGATGTAGTGTTGTTTAAAGGTTTAGTTGTGTGTAAAGAGCATTACTTGTGAAGATCAATGTCTTGGATGGTTAAAGGATGAAAACAATATTTTGTGTAAGGAATGTGTGCTAAGTGATTAAGTGTTCGTGGTTGTCAAAAAGGTGAAAACCTAAGTGTTTGGGTGTGAGAATACAAGAGAAGCTATGGCAAAATTTAGTTGATAAACAAAGGTTTATGTGTTGTAATGAGATTTTATGACCTAGAAAGTACTAGGGAATGTTAAGTGTCAAGATGGTGAAAGAAAGTGAATCATGGTGTTCTTAGGTGATAAGATGCCATGGGCAGTGTCTTGGAGGATTTAGGACTCAAATGGGTGTTTTAAACACACCAAGGAATTGTTATGTGAAGTGTTAAGTCTTGTTCAAGATTTGGTAAACAAAGGAAAAGAAATGCCTTGTGAAGGCCTAAGTGTAAACTTGTGGAAGTAGAAGGAGTTGTGTAAAGGAGGTGTTTGTGAGAAATAATGCTTTTGGAGTGGTGGTAATGTTTGTGAGACAACACTTTGGTTAGTTGAGGTAGTAGGCATGATATACCACTTAGAAATCTAAGGAAAATGCTATAAGTGCTAGGAATTGTTGTAAGGAATTGAGAAACAAGTTAGTGATGATTTAGGGAAGTTTAGTGCTTATTTTAAGGTGTTTAAACATGTAGGAAACATGTGGAACGATTATGGAATGATTAGGTAAGGTTTAAGGTTGGATTAGGGGTTGAAAAATGATGTTCTGACAAGTTATTAACATGGTCCGGGACCTAGCCCTTGTATAGGTACCCGGACCACCCATAAAAACATGCCGAGAGGGAATGCAGGAATTGGTCCGGGACTTAAGTCCAGGACCAAGTCCAGGACCAATGCCAAAAACAAGCCGAGAGTAATTTCCAGAGGTGGTCCGGGACCTTGGGTCCTGACCAAGTCCCGGACCAGACCAAAAATGGCCTAAAATGTGTTTTAAAGTGTTCTAAAGGTGGTGGATTGATGGGTAATGGTTTTGGATGTTGTTAAGGCCTTGTTTGGTCACTTTTAAAGGTCCTAAGAAGTATAAACAAGTGTTGGAAGTGGTTGGGAAAGTTGTGAGTTTAAGTACACAAAGTTAAACCGAAATAACGGGATAACGGTAAGTACGGGAGTAGCAATTATGTACCTACCGTAACACCTTAATATTAATTGAACCATTTCACATGTAAATAGTGGTTCAAGAGTAAGACATGAGGAACAAGTGTGAGCCGAGGAGCGTGAGAACACCCGGTAAAGTAATTCCCTACGGTGAGAGGTATGGTTTTCTTGCAACCTATTTCCTACCGGATTACACCGGCTTGTATGCCAATGTGTTTTTCTGTATGTTTGCCACGTTGTAAGATAAAACATGTAATGAGTTTATAGTAATTTATTTATGTGGCGTGTTCAATTCCGATACCATTTAACCTCGAAAGTGTTAAACCTTAGCTAACTGAGTCTAGGATCACATGAGAGCTCGGTATTCGGATTTACCTGAACCATGGGACGTTCTAACCACGGATGCGTGAGTTAATTGTGTGACGTTTGTGTGTGAGTGTATGGACCTCCCTCGTGTGTTTAACCCAGTTGTAATACCTTATGGTGTGTGGGTGTAATAGGTTCCATAATGGAGCTCTAACTGTTTACTTATAAGTATATATGTACTAATGGGGGGGTGAGGAATCCGGTCGTTCCGGTCGCGCGTTGTTTGGGAGTGGGTATCCATCCTTGCTTTACCTTCCTCTCTGTTAAGGTTGATTTCCTTCTCGGTCTTCAATCTCCCACTAGCTTACTCCAAAGCTTACCTATCCTGACTTATGATCGGCCTAGGGGGAATATGTGTTTGTGTGGTGTGTTCAGGTCACTATATCCGATCCATCTTAACTTAAGTTACTCGTCCGACTATTAGGACGGTAATGAGTGTTGTATAACGAGCTTAACATGAGGGTAATATCATTCTCTAGGCTCACAAGTGAATTAACTAAGTTGGGTCAGTTCCTAAAGAGAACCGTGCCCGTTATGTTATGTTTTGTTGTATTGCAATTCCTGTTGCGATTTATGTTATATGTACGTTGAAGCATGAAATGTGTTGTTATGTAGCACGTGGATCATGGATATGAATCCCAATTTATAATAAAAGGCGTTTAAGGACAACCCGATTATTGGGTAAGTGTCGTCTATTAAGGAAGTAGCTCCATTAAAGGAGAAACACTCTAGGGTCAAAGAACACCAAGAGTGATTTATTAGGTGTAGATGTGTTGTCTGTATTTGTTGTGACCACTGTTGTGGATTGTAATGTGTTTTGTGTTATTGGTGTACATGCATGATTTAAATGTAATCAACCGCATGCTAAGACGACAAATAGTTGTGCGTGGCCCGGTAGCATGCGGGCTGCGGGATTACCATACCAGCAAAGGTGCTGAGCCCCTTGGGGGCCACCCTTTCCTCTTTCCTATTTCAGGTACAAGGAGCTGGAAGCCGTTCGAGAGTAGGACGGGGTAGTCGTTGTACATGGGTAGCCATTTAAATGGTTTATGTATTGGAGGTGTAGTAAGACCGAAATTGTTATCGGCATTGGTTTGTAATTACTCGGTACAGTTGGAAGGTATATGTATGTTGTTGTTGCTAATGAAAGGGTTAGTAATGTGTAGTCGCTCGGGAATCTAGTCCATCAGACCGATATGTATATGTAATAGCCTTGTTAGCCACGTGGGTGGTTAACGGCGTGTAACACCAACGAGTTAAGTAATGTGATGAGGTATGTTTTCCACTGCAATTTGTTGTTAAGTGTGTTGTTGATAGTTGGGGTGTTACATGCTAACAAACTTAAAGAGACGTTTTTGAAAAACGCTAACTAAGCATAAATTTTTCAAAAGGAAACTGCTTGTGTGACTAACTCAGCTTGATGTGACTAACTGAGCCTTGAATGTATAACTTACATGGATACTGTTTCTTCCTATCTAGCTGTTTCACTAGATATTAACTGCAAAGGGTTTATGCCTCTTCACTTTGTAGGACTGAGTGTTTTGGAATTGCACTTGAATGATTTAATGGGATAGCTAGGAGTATGGGAAATTGTCAAATCTTGTAGATTCTTCCTTTGACTCTGGATATCATTTCATCCATGAGCTGAGTCTTTTTATTGTGACGTGCTTGCGTCTTCGCCGATGACTGAGAACGGGTCGGTGACAGTTGAGGGTTGTATATCCCTTGTCCAAAAATGATGTGTGTGACAACGGAGGGCTGTATATCCCTCGTCCATGTGGACAGTTGACTAGCGGTAGGGGCCATCTCTCCTAATTGGTTTTATTCCACTCTTGAGTATGTTTTCTATGGTAATTAACTTTCTGAAATGGTAAAGACATAAACTGTCTACCACGGGTTGTGGAGATTCTTGTCATTCCTAGTCCTTTGTGACTATCTGAGTCTTTCTCTTCTTAACCAGAATTGGATCTAACATAAAAAATGAGTGCTTACTAACTTTATGGTGTGGCCTCTTAAGTGGGTGACTTGGTTTTAAAGTTATTTGTCTCTATCTTTGTCTTATTCTCTTTTCTCTATGATTTGAATGTTTTGAAGTGTCTTTTTCTCTATTTTACCTTTAAGAGTTTGATTTCAAGTTACTGTTTCATTTTAAGAGTTATATTACGATTTACTATTTTAGAGAATCGTACCAATTCCATTCCAGGAAACTGACTCACCCCTCCCGAGGTGGGCTGCTTGGTTTCATCTTGCAGGTACGAAATTGTTCATACAGGTGGCCACTAAGAGTATGAGTGATTGGGAAGGGAATTAGGAATTATGGAAGGTTACATTGTTTATTTTAAGTTATGTTTACATTGTTTTTCTTGGGTTCAGACTGTAACATTTGTAAGTAGCAATTAGTGAGGTTTTGTATCGGTATTTGGAACCCGATGATCTGTAATCGCCATTAGAGATTTTTATTTCACTGTATTTACTTTAAATAAGGGCGTTACAATGATTGTGGTGTTGGTGATGACCGATGGTGAAGACCATTGGTGATGGATAGAGGTGAGGCGTGGCGTGAGAGCCTCTCTGAAGGCATCTGGGGAAAATGGTTCCGTTCCACCAACCGTGTGTGAATTTTTATAACAAAATAGACATTTTTAACTCTTAAAAATGCATATTTTTGAATTTTGCACGCGGCGTCCGAACTTGGAAGTTCGGATGCATGTTAGGACAAATTTTCAGAAAGTTTCGACCTCTGTCTGAACATACAAGTTCGGACGTATGATCGGACATGTCAGTATCCTGACAAGTGAAACTTGTTTCGGACCTATATTCTTCGTTTGGACTCCGTTTTACTCCCCGTTTATTACGTTACGAAGCTTGTGAAGTGAAGAATACAATTCTATGACTTTTACTTGCATTTGATACATAAAATATATCAATTTCTATCTAAACACAAATCATTAGAAAAACACATGATAAGTGAGAAATATTAGCCAAACCACTGCAAATAATAGGCAAATTAAACCGTTCAAAGGCTGTATATTTCACACTTATCAGACGTCAAGGCCACAACCAACAACAACCAGTGCCGACTGCTAATGTAGTTGAATAAAATTGAAATCATAACACGAATAACATAACTTATAAATAAAACAAACTAACATATGGAAGTATGACTTACACATTCAAATATTGCATTCGGCAAGTACCGCATAAGGCTTTGCACGTCTCTTGACATAGTCACTTTGCAGCACATTTCAGGGCATAGGAATCTGAAGTTGTTATTTCCATGAAGTTGCAGTGCCTTAAATTGCACATGCCTACATCATAAAGACAATAACATCAGAAAGGTGGTTTAGTACAAAAACTATTTCAATTCTTGCATTCAGATAGAAAAAGTATGAGATCACTCACCTGACAGCTGACTTGAGGATCAATACATTTAACCAGTCCTTCTTGAATACATCAGTGAAATCGGACATATAGCCGACCCCCCATTTTGGTAGTGAAAAAGACCTTAGGTGTCCTTCACAGGGATCAAATCACTGTGAGGTGACGTCAACAATAATGCTGAGTATAAAGTCACATATTCTATGGCAAATGATCTAGTATGCCTCGCTCTACTAAATCAAGTCTCACCATGAAATTGTTGGACGCCCTTGTAGGAGCTAGTGTGGCAACACTTTTTCCTTACCTACTAGCAGTTTTTTTTTACTTGACATTTTCGTAAATTGTTAATTAATTAGGTTTAAGCCACCCACCCTAAACCATAGACTTATTGAAATGTTGCATAATTATAATTTTAGAGTAAGTGTTTATTACGTTTACCTGGCTCAGGATGTTGACGCATCTAATCAGCCACTGATTGTAGTTGTTGGGCAGACTGTGTGCTGCCTCTGTGGCAGAGGCACCGGCAAAGCAACCGCAGCATGTTCTATCACATAATCATCCACAAGCACCCGGGCATAATACTGTCGGAGTGATTCACCATGCAAGATCTCTGTAGAAGATGAGGGGAACAATTTACCCATCTCACCATAACATCCTCACCTCCCATTAGAAAAAACAATGTACACTCAATGGGTCCTAAATGTTAAGTAGAGAAGGGTTAGACACGTTCGAACAAGATTGCTGATAATACAAATAATGTCATTTTCTTAGTTAATCTATATAACCTTATTAGATGCATATAGATACGGCTTTGCCGAGTGCACACTACTCTGTCATACTGGTGTGCTCTCCCCCTGATCTGCTGATGGTGCAGTTGCTGGTCTAGTCACCTCTTGACTACTGAACAATTGTAAGCGCAATTGGGATATCTCTACAGTGACCATCTGCTGAAAATCCTTCTTAACCCTCTGCCCAAACATATGCTCAATATTACGCTCCAGAGCAACAAATCTTTAAATGCTCCTCGCAGCTGATTATCCTTCCATGCGAGCCTTTCCTAGACCCGGGATTGTCAAAGGCTTCGCGGATACCAACTTCTTCACCAAAACCAACAGCACGGCCAGGATGATCCGTCTTTCCAAGAGCCCAAGAAAGAGGATCATATTGTCTGCTTGGAGTTCAAGAACCTTGAGTAACTTAGAGCTTAACTCCTCCAATAAAACACACAAATAACATAATTCTTTAGTCGGTAGTTAGACAAACCAATATTAAGCTTATGTACTGAAATTAGGTACTCACCATCTGATTAATAATGGATCTCGTGGCGTCATCATATTGTGATTTTCCTGCGTCGAGTTTTTTGGCCACTCGACTCAATGACCAGACCTTCAACGTCCTGCCGCTAGGATATAGTGACTCATCCGATGGCAGCAAGCCCTGTTGTTCCCACTCTAATACACGCTCGGCAATAGCTTTACCGCCTAAGTGATGTGAGTATACATTTTTTCGTGTTTACCTGTTGTTTCACACGAAAAGCCTACAAATCTATACAAAAATGTAAGACACAAATAAGCAAATAAAATACGAACAAGTAAAAGACAAATGATAATGAGCTTCACCTGATACTCCGGTTAGTGATGATACTCAACGAACTTTATCCACTACTCTTCTGTGATGCCCTCATACCTCTCCTAGGGTGGTAGTTCATCACTAGCTCCTTCTGGATCATCTGTTTTTAGGTCTTGAGTCATTCGATGAATGTACTTCTTGGCGAGCCAACTTCTATGATCACAAAACTGTCATGCCATTTTTTTCAGTACATCATCCTTAAGAGAAAAATTGATGTAGAATCGAGCCACATAAAAAATTAGTTAGTTAGTAACACACATAACAGAAACTCTAAAATTCTAGAACAACATATTATAAAAAAAATATACCTGAAGATGCTCAATCATAGTGTCCTTCAATGATTTTGCCACTTGCTTCGATGTTGTTGCAATAAGTCTTGACCAGGTGGCCAACATACGCATAATCCTTCTTCCAGCTACCATTAGGCTGATGGTACTCGTTGTACTACACTGGCTTCGTGGGGGGGGGAACTCTATTAGCCTTCAGTGACTGGGTGGGACCTCTCTTCTTCACCTTTTGTCCGAAGGAAGGCAGCTACTAACTCTGGCGCTGCTGTGAAGGGAAGCATATGAGCTATATTCCTCTTCTTTCCTCCTTGTGTGACCCGTTTAGCTAGTCTCGTCCATTGAGGCTCAGCTTCTCCAATAGGCTAGGTCATAGGTGTCATCCACTGTATAAAAGATAAGTCACTCAAATTAATTAGATGAAGTCATAATCTAAGGATAAATGTTAAACGAGTCAGTAAAAGTACTTAACGTAACATTACCATAAAAAAAAAAAAATCAAACCTAAAAAATGTACAACTACTAGCACTAGCTACCTGACATGAAAAGCGTCTATCATTTGGTGTTATCAACCCGCACACCCTCATCATGGTCAAACCGTGTTTAAATCAAATCATTTTGGATTTCATCATTCAAATCCCGTAATCCAATAGGAAACAATGTTGTTTCTTCTACCGTCTCATTATCATTGTCATCCTCATTTTCAATTAGAACCAGTGTTCTACTTGGAAGAGTACAGTCTTTGGATCCTGAACATACCACACTTGGTCATAATCTTTTCCCATAACAAATTGAACATCCTTAAAACTGGCACGTGCGAGATCAACCAAGGTAAGCCCTTCATCGTTTTGAATTCCACGTTGGTTGTCCACCCATTTACAGTAGAACACTAGAAACAAATCAATATGGTGTTCTAGTTCCCTAATGTCCTCGATAACACCGTAATACCAACTAGACCTCCTCACAGGTTGATAACGGTTACCGATTTGGTACTCATTGAAATCTGCTTCTTTTGTACTCCTTTGTTCTAGTTTATTGATTTAGCATCTTGGGGTGAAATGTAATAAGTATACCCACTAATATCATACCATTCAAATGATATAATATTAGGTTTAGGTCCTACTGCTAAACATCTGATCTCTTCACTGACAACTTTCGAATTTGAGGACGCTTTTACAAACACATAACCTTTAACCATTGGATAAACACTCGGTTTTGTTCTTTCATAAGCCAAAGGTGGTCTCTGGTAGGATTTTGTTGTCTCTACTCATTCGTATGAATATCAAAGAAAGGTTCAACAACCTCAAGGTGTTGTAACACAAACAAATGTGCTTGATGAATCAATTAACGTGGTAGTTGCACAATCTTTCTCCCAATGACACCTTTGCCTTTAACTCTGCCATAGTGTCATGGTTTTGGGATACCAATTGATTCCACTTCATTCTATAATCCATCACAAATTTGGTGACTTCCTTAGTCACTGTTGCTTCAATTATATGATCTCTTCCGGTCGATATATATTCTTCATTCTAACCTTTAGAATACCCATGCATCGTTCTAAAGGGTACATGTAGCGTAAGTAGACCGGACCATAATATTAAATCTCTCGAACAATGTGTACTATCAAGTGCACCATCATGTCAAAGAAAAATGGTGGGAAATACATCTCCATTTGACATAATGTGACCACAATTTCACATTGTAGATCATAGAGAGAGTTTACATTAATTAACTTGTAGTAGACGGAGTTGAAAATGAAACATAATCGGGTTAATGCATTTCTAACATCATTTGACAATATACCTCAAATTGCAATTGGAAGAAGATGTAACATCAATACATGATAATCGTGAGATTTCATGACTAACAGTTTCAAATCCTTCATGGATACAATGTTCTTCCAGTTTGAAGAATATCCAGACGGTACTTTTACCGAGTATAGACATTTGTAGAAGCTAATCTTTTTATTCTTTGAAAGTGTACATCATGCAGGTGGTAGGTATATTTGTTTCCCATTCTTTTCTTATACCCATGGCTTGCATGTCTTTTCTTACTTTCAATCCATCTTTGGTTTTACCAGGTTTGTTTAGCAAAGTCCCGCTCACTGCCTCACCAACATTCTTTATGATGTGCATGATATCTAAACAATGTCTGACAAGTAGATGACGCCAATATGGGAGATCCCAAAAGATAGAGTGTTTTTCCAAATGTTCTTTTCCGGTTTTGATGTGTTTCCAAATACATTTACAATGTCCTTAACCTTTGCATACAGTTCCTCAAAAGTAGACAGGTCACACGAGTCTCGGCCTCACTATTGAACAGTTTCTTCTTCTTACGATAAGGGTGACCTTCAGGTAGAAAACGTCGATGGCATATGCAGACATTCTTACCACAAATTTTTAAACGGTACGAACATGTGTCATCCTCGCACATCGGACATGCAAATGTTTCTTTCACAATGTATCCAGACAGGTTCCCGTGTGTAGGGAAGTCGTTGACCGTACAGAACAACAACGCCTTGAGCGTGAAATTTTCTCTTGCATAAGCATCACACACCACGGTTCCCTCATTCTATAGTAACTTCAAATCATCAAGAAATAGGGCGAGGTATACATCAATGTTATTACCTGGCTGCTTGGTGCCAGATATCAAAAGTGACAACATTATGTACTTACGTTTCATACACAACCACGAGGGCAAATTGAGGATCACTAGCAAAATGGGCCATGTGCTGTGTTGACTGCTTAACGTGTCATACGGGTTCATCCCATCAGTACATAGCTCAAGTCTCAGATTCCGATCTTCACCCCTCAAAATATTCTTTGAACTTTCTGTTGATATTCCTTCACTGAGGTCCATCTGCTGGATGTCTTAATGTCTCATCACTCTTTCTATCCTCTGTGTCATCAAAGTTCTTCACATCTTTTGGATTAGCAAACAACCGTTTGTATCTAGGTATGATCGGCTAATACCACAATAATTTAGCTGGAGGGCTTTTTTCTGAACGAAGGATAAGTCACGATCCTTATGCTTATACCGGGACAACAAACATTTCGGACAATTGTGCAGATGTTCGTAATCACCCCTATACAACTCACAGTTGTTTGGACACGCATGAATTTTTTTGTACTCAATTTCCATTGGACACAACCATTTATTTGCCTCGTAGGTGGTGGTAGGGAGACTGTTTCCATCCGGTAGCATATCATGAAGCAGCTCGAGAAGTGCCGTAAAACTCTTGTCACTCCATCCGTATCTTCCCTTCAGATTGAACAAATTTAGTATAACTGTCAATTTAGTGTACTTAATGCACGCAGGGTACAAGGGCGTCTTTGATGCGCCCAATAACCTTTAATACTCATCCGGCTGGTCGAAAAAGTTATCCTTAACGTTATCAAGCATCTCGTCTATTTGCTCATCAGGGTAAGTTAGCTCACTGTCATTGACTCCGGAATCACTTGGGAGTTTCGACCCGTTGATAGAATCAGATATGTGGTCTGCTCTCATCCTCTTCCGATCATGAATGTAAGAGGAAACATCATTCTCTTTAACATTTTCTCCATGAAAAGTTCCTCATCTGTAGTGTGGCATGAAACTGCGGGTCAAATGGAATTCAATTTCCTCGATGCATGAAAATTTTCTTATGACACTACAGTCAACACAAAAACATGGTATTTTCACTGCCTTTGTCAAGTCCTTGTGCTGCACTGCTACTTTGCAAAACTCTTTCAGCATCTTATCAAAGTGATCCCCTCAATCACCGTACATCCAGTCACGCTCCATACTATATGTGAAACACGAAATGGGTATTATTATTATCGTACCTAAAACTAAAATGTTTTTGTACCATGGATTGCATTTGCTTCTACGTGTTATATCCTAATGAAGTGTGATTGGATGCGTATCAACAAAGATAGCTAGCCTAACTCTAATGCTCCAACCAAAATTATATATTAGCTTGCACTTATATTTCAATAAATCATTTCATTTATTAAACAGAAACCAAGGTTCAATTACTTACTTGTTTATACGTTTGTATACAGATAAAAACTGAAATGGTGATGGAAGAAAGCGGGAAACAAGAGAGGTGGTTCGTGGACTTAAATGTAGTTAGACCTGATAAAGAAAAAAGTTTAGTTACTGATATATGTATACACAGACAACAACAATATCAATTACAAAGAGATTTTTGTATAAAAAAAAATCGGCGCGGACCTTTGTCAATGTACCTATCTCATGCTTTATTTAAGCATTCACCAATCATTCAATGGCACATTTATACACAAACTCAAACTATAACCAAATTCATTCATCAAACCAAATTCCAACACTTACGGAAATCAATACAAATTAAGTCAATCATAAAAAAGAAGAAGATAAGTTAGATTAAGATTACCGGTTCCTAAATGAATTGTTTTTTGCTACGCTTTCAATTTACCGTGAAATGGTGGGTAATTTTAAGTACTTCTCTACAGAGACCCAAACACATGTAGAGAATGAAGACAAACTTATCAGTTGTGTATTGTTCCTTTTTCGTATTTAGGATTGCAAAATATAGTGAGCTAAAAAAAATGAAGATTGAAGTATATACGGGTTCCCAAGTGAAGTGTTTTCAGCCCTGGTATGACTTCAATCTGGTAAGCAAGCAGTTTAGTAATTTCTCTCTACAAAGGCACAAATACACAAATTGAGAGTAAAAACAACCCAAATTTTCACTCAAACATTTAATCGAGACCTTGTGAGCACAAGAAATTTACTAATTTCTTACTACATATACACACATTTTACACACTCACTAATTTAGTCATCCACATTCAAATTACAATCTCAATTTCCAAATATACCAAAAATACAAAATTTTGATAGAAATTCGAAATTATTTAGGTGCTTCTGCTTGCTGCTGCTATTGCTGGCGTATTAGCATGGCTGTGGGTGTGTGCCTTCACTGGGTGATGATAGCGGCGATAGAGGAAGGTGGCAGCGGCGCGACACGGCAAGGTGGCAACGGAGGAGGAAGGCGGTGACTGGGTTAATGAAATCGTAGTATAAAATTTGAAAGAGAAGGAGGGGGAAGATACGGTGAGAATGCGGAGAACTAGGCGTCGGGGTGGTAATGAAGCACCTAAGTCGGCGGTTTCTAACTAGAAACCACCAAAATAGGTCCTCGATTACTTAAAAAAAATAAGATGCACCTATTTTAGCGGTTCCTAATTAGATACCGCCGAAATAGATGATCAAATAAAAAAAGAAAAATATTTTATATACCTATTTCGGCGGTTCCCAACTAGAAACCGCCAAATAGGTCCCTTTTATTTTTTCATAATTAAAAAGCACCTATTTTTGGTGGTTTCTAATTAAGAACCGATGAAATAGATCCCCGACAATTTCAGAAAGGCCTCTATTTCAGAACAGGTTCACGTCCCCGCTCTTAACCCTCAAAGAAAGAGGACTGACTTCCAGATATGTCGAAGTAGTGAAAACATGACAGATAGATGATGATAATTAAAGTTTGATCTTATTTGTGAAATTAGAAATAAAATTTGATGGTCTTAGTCTGAATTAATTAATAGTGATTTGTAAATTGTTTGAGTGTTTTTTAAATTAAAAAAGCTATTATGTCTTGTTTCAAATTATATATCTACATATACTATATAATTTTAATTTTAATTTATTGATTATTTATAAAATATAAAATAATTAAATATATTTTGTTTTTATTTTATATTTTTTTGTAAACTATTATAATTAATAATACAAAAAAAAAGATTTCAGATTTAAATTTATAGTTTCTTGTTATATAATATAAATCATACCCTAAATGTTTAGTTAATATAATAAATTTAAAGAGACTACTCCAACGTTACTCTTACTAAAATGAATTATTAACTTTAAAGTAGAATAGTATTATAAGGATAAAATAATATTTTTTTTCTTTTCTGTATATGTAAATTAACATCTAATTTTGTGTCGAACACTAATATTCAATACTAATCTACGTCCGTTAGTGTCCACTATAAGTCTAGACACAATTTAGTGTCTGATTTATTGTCGGACGCTAATATCGACTCTAACCTGTGTCCAACTAGTGTCCGAAATTGAACTAGACACGATTCAGCGTCTAACAGAAAATCAGATGCTAATATCGGATGCTAATAAAAAAATAGCGTCCGCTATTTAATTAGATGCTAATTTGGGACGCTAATCCATTTTTTTCTTGTAGTGATGTCAAATCTAAAAATTTTTAAGTTCACATGTTATCTGTGCGACCCATGAAAACACATCCATAGTCAACCTTTTTTTAGAGACTAATTCCGCTAGAATTTTGTAATTTCAAATTTCCAGTCATAAGTTATTAATTATGGGAGGTTTCAAATTGTAACATTTTTATCTAATCGGTTACTTATTAATAAACTCAATTCAATTTTAAAAATTCTTAAAACTCTTCCTTTATCTTTTGTTATAATCTCAAAAAAATTCTTGGCCTGTAGCATATTTTTAAAAAATCAGATTCTCTTAAAGCACAAATCAGTGTTTTAAATAAAGTTTTTTTTTATTAATTTGGCCATGCTTTTCCTATAAAAGAACCCTCCATAAACGACTTAAATATCATCTAAAACCTTCCCAAGGTCATAAATTACTCATTCCAATCTGCCTCCCACGTTTTCAACACGTCCGAAGCCGAAACTCTACCGAATTCAGCCCAAAATCACATAAAACTCCATCTTTCATTCTACACCAGACATCCAAACATCTAAACTCCAAAAATACAGAATAAAAACATGGTTGACAACATAAGAAATAATGAGTAAGAAGCTTGGGTCGAAGTCGAACCGGATCGGGCACCAATGAAGCTTTCAGAGATTCCCGACGTGAATGAACAACAAATCCCCAAAACCAAAACAGCTTAGAAACCAAATTTTCTGACTCCCTGATCTTAATACACTTTTAGTTGTAATTTCCAATCAAATTGACTTTCCTAGCTTCCGAATTGCGGTTTGATTGTGTTTCTGCCTTCGTCACTTGTTTGTCTATGTTTCATCTTAAATTCGAATGTAAATTGAAAACTTTTAATCACTTGCGTATTTAGAATCTTTCAAGCTATCTCCCCATAAAATTTGAGCTGAAAACACCGTCAGAAACCACCCGAACACCGTTATTCGAGGGCGGTCCGCACCCATGGACGCCACGTTTAGGGTCCTGAACGCCCTGTCCGTAAGCTCAAACGCCACCAAACGGTGGCAGGACTTTAATTTTCAAGAATTAAGGTTTTCTAAAATACATGTCCGGGCCCATAGACACTTTGTCCGTGGCCTCGGACTTCTTAAATTTTTGTTTTTCTACATTTCAACTTTTCTAATCAACTAGTTTAACTAAGGTCTGTAGGCTTGGACATTAGGTCCGTGGCCATGGAAAGAACTAAAATTTGACCTAATTCGACCTTCAAAACCCTCATTTGGTTGGTTTTAATTTGCACTATAACTTTCACTCAAGAAAATGTTAAAAATAAAAAATCAGAAACCCGTGCACTTAGGTTAAATCGACTGTGTAATAAGCCATAAACGACATAAGTAGGGAAAAAATGACTTAGAAGGGTAGTGAAGTAATCTGAACCCAGAAAAGTTGAACACCACGCCCCCCGAACCCAAACTCTACCTTTCCTAATTTATCATACATTAAAATTAGGTGGCGACTCTAAATAGGTTCTAGTGAGCTAACTTAGAATTTATATGTCGTACCTTACTCAAACTCATGTATAATGTATGTACCTCTCAAACGAATACATCCACCTATACTGCACAGTAGCACATAAACTTGCTTTGAAGGCAACATAAAGAGGGAGGTGTTCCATTGAGTCAAAAAAGCTTGGTGGGAAAATATTTTTCCAACATGCACAATATTTTCAGAATTCGACAATTCAACCTTTGCATATTAGAATCTGAAGGCGACGTGCATGTCCACTCCTTGAAAAATAGGCACAATTCAGTAATTGGCTCTCACACCTTTATAACTGTAGTAGTGTCTCGCTTCTACAAGAGGAACAGGCCGATCGACTTAGTGAGAATAACTGCCTTATGTGGTATACTACATATGGATCGAGAGATGCAAGCGAGTCATGACTAGTCTATCCAGAGGAGACCCCGCCCACATTATCATTGACATTAAGGTTGCCCTGAAAACTACGATTTGGATAAAGATGAGAGACTCTATCACAGATTTCAACAACTGGTTAGACAGGGTGCTTGACTCATAATGTTCTTCTACGCTTTGTATCTCTCTCCCTTTTGTATATTCTCTGGTAGACACGTAGATTGTTTTTTTTAATCACATATATATATATATATCCCCTAGTTGATGATTTGATTGGCACAACACCACTTTTGTATAGCATGTAGGAAGCTTTTGTAAGCCCCCTTTCCCTTTATCTTTTTTTTTTTGTAAATCCTTCGATATCTGATGTATAGGTTCTCCTCGGTATCCCTCTGTACTGCTACATTTAATTATTAGTATATCATTACCCTTTTACAAAAAAATAATAAATTGATTATGTAATTAAATGCATTCTAATAAAAAATGATACTCACTTTTATTAATATCTTAATATCATTTAAACATACAACAACGTTCAAACTTTATTTTTAAACATGAATAATTATATGAAGTTGGCCACAACAATACACATACTAAAATTTGAACTACAAAAGAAGAAGAAATAAAATAAACAACAATATTGGAAGGCGTACGGAGAAAAATCAGTTCTTAAAATAATATGAAAATTACTAAAGTATGCTGGTTACAATTTGCAGATACAAAAAATTGTGATAAAAAGTTTCACCTACGAAAACTATGGCACATAGTTAAACCGTAGGCAAGCGCAAGTCCAACCCGATTTTAATGTATATAAGAATTTACTTTTAGGAAAATTACATCCCAACCCATGATCCACTGCTGGGAAAAAAGGAATAAACAACGTTTTTATTTGTCTTTTGGAACGTTTTATAACCATTTTTTATGCCGGCGACACAAATGGTCGAGCCTCTTAAAAAAACGTGTTATAAGCGTTTTTTATACATTAATTTAAAAGAACGCTTATCGCTAAAGCGTTTTTTTAAAGTGGGTAAGGTGGCGGGAATCTACGAGGCATAAAGAACGTTTTCACCTTGAAGCGTTCTTTATGTCTGACTATAAAAACGCTTGTTTAATACAAGCGTTCTTTATGAAGCTTTATAAAAAAACGCTTATATTGATAAGCGTTCTTTCTGACATTTGGCGCAAGAGTATAAGAAACGCTTATACATTAAACGTTTCTTATATGATCCTTTTTTATATTTTTATTTTTTATAACAATTTATTACCCTGCGCATAACATAAAATTAAAATCACAAAATCATTCAAAACCTGTTTGCATTATATATACCAGATCAACCAAACTGGCGAATTTTAATTAATAGATCAACAGCAGTACTTTGTTTGCATTAATATTATACCAGCGCACATAGGCTTAAGTGTAGTATCAATCAACTACAACATTTGTAACTAGCTAGTTAACCAAACTACTAAAAATGGTTCAAGTTTGATCATAACATGTACAATACAACCATTTGAAAAAAGAAAAGATAGATGACTCATGACTTCTTCTGATCAATTTAGTGCTTTCAACACATGTGTGTGCCCTCCTCCTTGACAAACTTGAGATCGGCTTTTGAATAAGTATTGAGAAGAAATCAACAAGCTGCACACGAGAATTATAAAAACAATTAAGTACACCATTTAAACTTATACAAACATGCGCAAATAGTTAAAAAATCACAAATTCAAACACAAAGTACTTATAATACGTACCTGAGCAGAAATTTCCAATTCGCTAAGACAGTTGTTACCTCTGTTAAAGATGGAAGTAGCGACGATCATGATGATTCTTCTACTGATATAAAGAGACAGAAAGAAGAAAAGCACGATACAAAAGAGACAAAGGTAGATACAAATGAAAGGATGAATGAGAACTCAAAAATAGAGAGGTTGAAGAAATTGGCTAAAAGTTAAGTGAGGCTGCCACGAAGTAGAGTCCAGTGGAGATTAACGAATTACTTGCCCACTTCATGACCTTGAATGAAGAAAACAGTTTTCTAGAATAGTTTTATGAGGAGGATAAGAGGAACCTTAGTCGATTATATGGTGGCATGGGGGACTATTGAAGATAAAGTGGTACCAGATCGCCCGGTTGATGAGTTTCTGACTTATGGATGGAAACGGAGGTGGAGAAGAACAGCTGGCACTTTCCATCTTCAGTTTCGATTGGATTCGCATCTTCATTCAGTTTTGAACATCAATAGGTCTAAGAATCTTCAAACACTTGGACATGAATGTCTGTAGATTGCATGCAGTCAATTGGAATACTAGCCACACATTGTTGATGTGGGGTGCATCATACCTTAAAAAAACTAGATGAAGGTCCCATGGCAATTAAAAAGATTGAGAGATTCCCCCTAAGTATGATTCCCCCTGAGTTTGCATGTTAAGCGACTTTAACAAATGATAGCAATAAGTGACAGCTTTTATGCACAATAAATGATAGCATTTATGTTATACTGTAACCATAGTAGAACTCTCAATCTTTTTAATTGCCAAGGGACCTTCATCTAGTTTTTTTTTAAAAGATACGACGCACCCCACATCAACAGTGTGTGGATAGTATTCCGAATGACTACATGCAATCTACAAACACTCATGTCCTAGTGTTTAAAGATTTCTCAGATCTATCGATGTTCAAAACTGAAATAAGATGCGAATCCAATCGAAACTGGAGATGGAGAAGTGTCTAGCTTCTCCATCTCCATCTCCATCTCCATCCATAAGACTTGAAACTCATCAACCGGGCGATTTGGTACCACTTTATCTTCATATAGTCCCCCATGCCACCATATAATCGACTAAGTTTCCTCCTATCCTCCTCATATAACTATTCTAGAAAACCGTTTTCTTCATTCAAGGTCATGAAGTGGGCCGGTAATTCGTTAATCGCCACTGGACTCTACTTCGTGGCAGCCTCACTTACTTTTTAGCCAATTTCTTCAACCTCTCTGTTTCTTAGTTCTCATTCATCCTTTCATCTGTATCTGCCTCTATCTCTTTTGTACCATGTTTTTCTTCTTCTGTCTCTTTTGTATCAGTAGAAGAATTATCATGATTGTCGGTACTTTCATCTTCAATAGAGGCAGAACCGTCTCCATCGGCCAAATTCGTCTGACTTTTATCCCGATTTCTCTGTGATGTTTCAGTGCTGTCCAGTTCTAATTGTTCGATCTACTGAAGCTTCCACAGCATATATTCTCGTCAGATGTGACTAAAGGAATCGAAAAGGAGAGAAAAAGGTCGTGAAGGAAAATAAAGTTGGTGGGCCCGTCCGAGTTCAATTTTTTATTATAGGTTGATGACAATCGAAGGTCATAGGCGCTAGCCAAAAAATGTAAAGGGATACTAAATAATAACTACAAGAAATTAAGAAGCTGTAAGTAGCTAGAGGTCTCTAATATGGCCAATGGTGGTCATATAGATTTCTAAAACATTAGAGGGTTAATTGGAATGCCTATCTTGACCAGATAACAAATCTGAGAAGAATGTGAAGGAACTTAAAAGTTTTTGATGTTGGTATTGGTAGAAACGTAGATAAACTTCTAAGTGGATGTTAAGGTAAAAGCAATATGGGGAAGGGGACGTCAGGCAAGCTGCCGTAATGCTATGTCTTTATAACTAATTAATACATCCCATGGTCATCTAATAATTGCACCCTAGGTTATACTATAATATAATACTCCCTCCTATTCTAAATATAAATCGTTTTAGACTTTAGAATTATGTTCAAATTATAAGTCATTTTAGACTTTTTGTATCTATCTTTCTACTTTTACCCTTTCTACTTTTTTAATTATCATTATCATTGCACTCTACTTTTTATCTTACCATAAAGTATACTTACTTTTTTATTTCCGAATACAAAAGTAAAGGTATACTAGTCTTTTTAACTCTTTCTTAAAAATTGTGAAAAAGTCTAGAATGACTTATAATTAGAATAGGGGGAGTATATAGCATTAATTAATACACCCTATAATCATCTAACCAAATTAATTTCGCCATATATAACCAGGTGGCTATATTTGTGTGCATGCCGAAACACATTATATTACACATTAATTCCCAAGTCCATTAATTGTACAACCAACAAGTAAAAATCAGCACATAATACAACAATATGCGCGCCTGATTAACAACAATCAGCACATAGTAAAAACCAGCGCGCAAGTCCATTGGTCTGATGCAAAATTATTCCCAAACACACTACAAACGATAATTTTGATATATTAAATACTAAGAAATAATCCTGGAAAATAACAAATCAAAGACCGTCAGGTTGCAAAAATCCCGGTTATTGTAGTAGAGTTTGTGAGAAACCAGGTATCGAACCGAGGGACTATGTGAAAAATAATCTAATCTTAGCAAAGGTTATAAATCGGGGGAAGTTGTTTGATTTTATCTGTAAATTAAAATAAAGACAACGAGAATTTAAATAATAGCTAAGAATTAAAATAACAGAATATTAAAAGTGGTTGTAAATATGGAAGAACGGACTCTGGGTTTAGGTTTTACTCGTTTTGATTAATTATGCTAATCTACGGTTTAATTAAGAATAAATTGGCAAAGTTTCTTTTAGAGTCTTCAGATTTAAACCATAAATCCTAATAACCTCGTTTACTAGAACATGCAAGATCTGATATAGACTCAAGCAAAACACATGTAAACGACTAAGTAAAAGAAAATATAATTTGCATCTGAAATACTAGACTTACTCAACCAGAGTCAGTTTTTCCACAGACATAACAATTAATACGACCTATCTATTTATCATTGACCTGATCAAAATAGATTTCGTAAGGCAATTCAATAAACTCATGAAATTTATGGAAAAGCGAGAGAATAACATTAATTGTATCAAATTATAATTAATTTAAACCGGTAAAATAAATTGCATAATTAAAAACAAACTAATAATAACCATTCCCCAGAGTATAAAATATTCTAGCCGGACATATTAAATAAATAAACATATACAAGAGTAGAAGAAATCATCTGTTGTTGGATTCCTGAAGTTGCTCTGCTATTTAATTTACCGGACTAGAAATTGCAATATTTAGATAATATTCGTGGTGGAATTGAAAATAAAATAAAGATGTGTGGTGGAATGGGAAAATAAAATAAAGATGTGTGGTGGAATGGAAAATAAGAGAAAATGGAGTATGTGTGTACGTGTGTACGTGGGATATGGAATTGAAATGAGAAAAGGAAATGGTGGGGGAGTATGTGGTGTGGTCGATTGATAATATTGGAGCAGATGGAGATTGAGGCTGATCGAATGGAATTGATCAGTTTGTATAGGAGAGTTCAGAAACAGGTAGGTAGCATAGGCAGGAAAAAATCAGTCGATGTGCACCGTCCGCGCGCCTACAAATGAAGAAGTCTGCAAAAGCAGATTTCTTTACTTTTTGATTTTTCTTCTTTGTCTTGTCTGCACACACGCGCAAACTTCAACTTTTTTTATTCATTTTTTTTTCAAACTTGCTTTCGGCGCTTCACGCGTACATCACTTTTGATTTTGATTTTTTTTTAAATCTTCACGCGTACAATTATCGAATTTTTTTTAACCCACCGTTCAGATTTGAATAGATTTTTTTTTTTACTTATGGCGTCGGTCTTCTCTTCTCTTGACAGCCCCTAGAATCTTCGTTTGAGCTCCGATTTGTTTCCTGTTTGCGGTGTTGGAAAGCTCGTGAGGAGAACTATGCATTTCCATCATCATTTCCTGATTTAATCATATAAATTAGCATTAGTTCTTGCCCAAAGTAAGAGTCATGAACAGCATAGGATAAGTGTGAGAAAGTGCGTAAAAAGTTACACAAAATAAGGATTTAGCACCTATAAAACTACGTCAATTTCACACTTATCACACATGTACACTTTATTTCACGCCTTTAATCCCAAACAAACAGAGTATATATGTTCTTGATTAACAAGTTTGGTTTGCAAGCACACATAGATTAACACCAAATGCACGCGCCACAGTTTGGTTTGCATGCAAAATTATTCCCAACAATACACACACAATATTTCACGCCTTAATCCCAACACACAAACGCCTTAATCCCAAACAAACAGAGCATGTATTTCCTGATTAAGAAGTTTGGTTTGCAAAATTACCTCATCAACACAAGAATAGAGCCGAAAGATCTAGTGCGCATGTATGTTGTTCCTTTCTCTAGTTGGGGTTGTAATCCAGAGGCGCCGCCACGTGCGTGCGACAGGGCATGTATGTTCCCTGTTCATGCGATTTGCAAAATCAAAATTAATTACCGAAGAGTATATATATGAAAAAATAAGGATCGATAGGCATATATGTATACTATTCGCAGCTCAATATTACCGATAGTGAGAGAGCTCGAGGCGCCGACGATTGATATCGACGCATGCATCAACAGTTTGGCCGCCAGGTTGCAGAGATTAGAAGCTAGAATATTGATGAAGATGGCGAGCGCAGATATCGGAAGAAAGGGGAAGAGAAGAGGCGCCGCGGCGGAATCGAAATGAATTTAATTCTGGGATGGTTTCGATTGAGAAGCTAGAGAGCTTAGCGTGTTTACAGAGAGCGTTTACAGAGAGTGGTAGGGGGGGGAACAATCGCGATTTGATTGATGACAAGACTGGGCGGGAGGGCGAAAGAGTGTATTAATTTAGGTAACATAAAAAACACTTCACTTAAAACGAACCGTACAAAACACGTGCGTAAAATGGACCGTACAAAACATGTCCGCAAACAGACCATAAAAAACACGCCCGTAAAACGGACCGTACAAAACACGTCCGTAAAACGGACTGTACAAAACACGTCCGTAAAACGATGACCGGGCTCAGTGTCCGTTTAATGTCGTCCATTACGGACTATCTGAAACGGACGCTGAGGCTGGCGGGTCGTTTTACGGACGGATCTACTGGCGGGTCGTTTTAAACGGGGAAATGGAGTTCGGCCGGAGGAGAGCGTTTGAGAGGTTATGAAATGGGATTTTTTCATGCGAAATAAGAAATGTGAGCGTGGGGAGAGATAGGGTATCTCGGGGGTATATATACTCATTTTTTAAAAACAAAAAGTTTACGAGCACGAACTATGGGATACTGACTGTATATATACTGGTGACTTGAAATTTAAAAATTTGACTGTATTTTTTATAACTGACTGCGGATACTGAAAAGTTGACTGCAAAACACAGACGAGTTAGAGGAGTTATGATAAACACAAAGGGGTTAACCGTATTATACCCATTTCTAAGGGGTTGTGAGTAATTTACTCAAAGTTTTTTCAATTCTCACACGAGCATGTTAGACTTAATGAAAACACATTCAACTTAAACATTTTTTTACCGATTCTGGCATTTTAAGGTTTCTTGTAGGCCGGCAGTTCTTCATATGTGCTAGCTTTATTCAACGTCTTTGATCTTTGATGCAGACAGCACAATGACATTGGTAAAATTTAAGGGTTGATAGCATTCACACACACATTGAATCATTGATACGCATAAAGTACAAGAAATTAAAATGTGTCAAACTAAAATGGAGCCTTAATCATTAATTATAGACTTATTATGATATCCATGTGGAAATCGGTGTCTTGTTGCTTATTCACAATATTTTCTGCATGCCCAGTATGATCCAGTAAAACATAGTGACGCAATTCTCCGAGATGTTCAATTGTGACGGCACTCTTTTTTTATTTCTCTTGATTTGTGTTCAAAATTCAAGCCTCGGTAGATAGTTTAATTACCTTGAAAATGACATACTAACTCATGCACGTACGTTATTGGTGATGAAAGTTTTCACTATAAATATCTGGGCCGGTTCCATACAATTCATTGCACAAACAAATAGAGTTTACAAGTAGTAAACTTATAATTTACCTTAACTTAAATTTGGTGTACGTGAGAGAAAAGAGCTAAAATGGCTAAGGGTGGAAAGCTTGTGTACCTCCTGGGAGTCACCCCCTCTTCCTCGTCCTTGCCCACCGAACCACTGGTATATGGACGCTTGAGTTTGAATATTTTTTAATTCACTTACTAGCTACTGTTTGTTAATGTGTGATGTGCTTTTAATATATTATATGAATCTATACATATATTTATCATAATTTAATGATGTCACTCAGACTTTTAATATATGGTTATATATGTTGCATGCAGCAATTGCCACTGAGGAGAAGCAATGGTTGAAAGCAATGATCCTGAAGGTTATACATAATTGAACAAATCATTTACGTTTCTGTCATTTAATGCTCTTTGCCTCAAGCTAATTATAATCTTTGTGTATGTAGCTACTGTTGAAGAGAGTGACCCAGAAGCTTGCTTTTGGAGAACTATTGGAAGCTGTATCTCACCTTTAAGCTGCCGCAGAAGATGTAGGCACCGTAGATACAGATGTGTTGTGCGCCATCACAGGAGAGTCTGCCAGTGCTTATTTTGTTGAACCCGCCAGCATAAAATAACAACCCAACTAGTATTATTATAATAAAAATAAAAGGTTAATTACTGAGATATTCATATTAGGTATATTTACCTAATAAATATAGCTAATACCTTCCCTTGGGTTGTGGTTAAATCATATATCTACTTATGTGTACGTGTGCAAGACAAGCATGGAATTATTGTATCTATATCATTTAAATAAAACATCGATCCATGCATGAAATAATATTATCATACCACATGTTTTATTGTGCTCTATCTTGTAATGATAAATTTGTTTTTTATATCTTATTATATTCGCTTTTTTGATAAATGTGTTCTTTATATCTTATTATATTCGCTGTATTGCAACTGCAACTATTAGTTAATAAACTAACTTGCTAGCGTAAATATTTTTTATTAATGGAAGAGTAATGATTTTCATATTTATAATAAATATACTCTACAAAAGTTGGTATGTCTGGAGTCAAACATATCAGAATTCAAAAGCAATCCAGGAAAACAAAATGATCAAAATGAGGGTAGAGTACACTCAAAAACAAAAGATTAAAAACCTTGCACAACCATATATAGTCCTAGTGGCCTCTACTATCCACAAGCTCGTCTCAAAACGTGCAAACCTAACCCGATGGACTCACAGACAGGGCCGTCTTAGAAAATGTTGGGGCCCCGTGCTCAATATGTGAAATGAGGCCCTTTATATGTAAAACATCCCGTAAATTTTAAAACAAATATAAATTGTATCATGAATCCATTATTTTTATTTTCAAAATGCAAACGAAAACAAACAATTATAAAAATTACAAACATTTTCTCTTAATTTCAATTTATTAATTAACCACTCTGGTGTATATTGTATAATTTATAAATAATTAAGTTAACATTTCAACCGTTAAGTTGTTACTAGTACGAGAATAATGGGAAAAAAATTAACCATTCTTATACGATGTATATATTAATTTACAAATAATTAAATTAATATATGAGTTATTAATAATGACCAGACGAGAGATTAACTGGACTGGATAAGGATACCTATTAACTAGATAATAGAAACTGAAAAGAAAAAGATGTATCATGTATGTACCTGCCCTGTTATGTACTATTGTAGTATTGTACTTGCGCTC
This sequence comes from Limonium bicolor, assembly GCA_023374045.1. Classification (NCBI taxonomy): domain Eukaryota; kingdom Viridiplantae; phylum Streptophyta; class Magnoliopsida; order Caryophyllales; family Plumbaginaceae; genus Limonium; species Limonium bicolor. Next base: position 271,492,759 of record CM041779.1, read on the forward strand.
TGTTCTGTTCGGCTGACCTCTTCCACACACAATGAAGACTGAAGAAGAAAATTGAGATGTCTGATGGATTTGATTGTGTCAGTGTGAGACAGTGAGAGTACTCAGAGTAAAATATTTTGTAGTTTCTACCGAAGCAACTGTGCAACTGCCAACAATACTGTAGAGTAGAGTGTAGATATGAGTTTGAATTGACATATCTTTTTTAGAGTAATGGGTTCATTGTATTATTGGAAAATGAAAAGCTTTTTCTAGCAGTTTCTTAATGATTCTAAGGGATACTAATAAAACTTTTGTATAAAGAAGAAAAGATGAATAGCTACTCTTCAGACGAATCAGTACTTATGAGTACAAAGTAATAATGATAGTCAGACCATAAGTATTCTACGTTTTTTTTATACACAATAACATACATTAAAAAAAATCGGGGCCCTAAAAATTAGGGGGCCCTGTGCGACTGCACCGGTTGCACATGGTAAGAGCCGGGCCTGCTCACAGACTACCATCACCTTCACTACAACAACAAACAGACATTGACAAATAGAGGATGATTAACTAAGTTCTTCCTGGAACCTACCTTACCCTGAACCAAGCATAATTTTTTTTTTGATAAGTTGCTGGTATGAAATCAGGTACAGTAAGGCAATACTACGGCTCATATAGCCCTTCTTGCCTGGAGTATAAAGAGAGTTCACAAAATAGAGAAAAACTACTAATGTCCGTATAAAATGTTAAAGAGATTTCTGGAAGATAAAACCATATGTGTAGGCAGCGAGATATGAGGTCGACACCATTCACTTTTTTGATATGTGTTCTTTATATCTTATTATATTCGCTGTATTGCAACTGCAACTATTAGTTAATAAACTAACTTGCTAGCGTAAAATATTTTTTATTAATGGAAGGGTAATGATTTTCATATTTATAATAAATATACTCTACAAAAGTTGGTATGTCTGGAGTCAAACATATCAGAATTCAAAAGCAGTCCTGGAAAACAAAAAGATCAAAATGAGGGTAGAGTACACTAAAAAACAAAAGATTAAACAACCTTGCACAACCATATATAGCCCTAGTGGCCTCTACTATCCACAAGCTCATCTCAAAAGGAAGTGAGCATGAGTAGATTTGGGCAACGTGCAAACCTAACCAGAAGACTACCATCACCTTCACTACAACAACAAACAAACATTGACAAATAGAGGATGATCAACTAAGTTCTTCCTGGAACCTACCTTACCCTGAACCAAGCATAATGATTATCATGTGACCAAAAAACAAAAGTGCCTTGACTTACATGCCAGATCAACATGAGAATCCTGGACGAGACACAAGACGTAAACAAAACATAACAGAACTGAAATACCCCAAACCTTAGTATGTTGTTTAAACATTAAAGTATGGTATAATAAGGCTAAAAAGTGCCTTAGAAACATTAATGAACAATTTAAACCATAGTTAACACAATTAAATACCTTAAAGTCATATGGGCGAAAATGTGCTCTAAGCTTGGGATAAGTTTGGTTAAAACCTAATAAGCTTATCAAGACCTTATTTACATGTTAATGAACATATTAAACCAATTACCAAAGAAAACCAAGCATGAAAACAAGTTAAAACACAAAATGTGCTTTAAGGAGTCTTAAAGCACATTTTTGAAAATTGTCTTGTAAATGGGTTTTGAATGGCTAGATGTCCATCATTACTCTTTAATTAACATGTGTACTACTTAGTATCACATTAGGAATTCTAAATCAATGGGAAATCAAAAATTTCACAATTATGTGCCTTGTTTAGTGAATAGTAACCAAATTGTGCTAGTTTACAACATAAGTCAATATAAGTGATTTAATTGGTCAACAAAGACCAAAAACACCCCTAAGTACTTAATGGGGGCCGGTTTTTATAAGGGTGAGTCATCCCCTTTGTTAGTTTAATAAGTAAGTAAAGTAATAAAGTAAGTTACTATTTGCTTTTTACTTAAATATCTTAAAAACTAGCTAGTTTCTCACGTTCTCTTCATTCTCTTTGTTCCCACCGTCTCCAACCTCTCTTCTACCTTCTCCATTCACGGTGTTTTGTACAAAACAACACCAACTCCATCTTCCATTGCCATTTTCTCTTAGCTCCATTTGCCAAATCAAATTCTAAGACCACCATTCTTCTAGTCCCATCAAGCTCTTCAAGCTCTTCAACCTTGTCTTCTCAAATCTTCAAGACCACCATTTTGGTGCCATGGATATCCACCATTGAAGGAGCTTGAGCTTATATTTTTATGCCTTGTTGATCACCTTTGCTTCAAGGTAAGGAAAAACCAAAGAAAACTCTATTTCCCTCTTGTTTTGATGTTGACCGAAAATCACCATTGATGGTGTCTTTATCTTGCTTTGTTCTAGCTTCATTTTAATCTTCCAAGGGCTTGGTGGAGTCTTCTCTTGCTACTTATTCAAACTCTCTTCCATTACCAAGGTAAAACAATCATCTTAATGTTTTAAGACAATATGTAAATTAGGTTTTATAAATGAGCTTAAGCATGAAGCTTGAATGCTCATTGTCTTGCTTGTATATTGATTAGAAGGTTGACAAGAAATCAAAGCCTTGTCGATTTCTAATCAAGCAAGAGCTAGGAAAAGTAGTGTGAAAGTTGTGAAGGAAAAGAGGTAAATGAGCTATCTTAATGTAGTTTAAATGCCTTAGGGAAATGAGATTGATTTGCTTGATAAAATATTTAAGGAGCCAAAGGTAATTGAGCTAGTAATTATCCTCAAGGAGATTATTAAAGGGCATATATGATGATGGGTGTATTTGCAGGTCAAAGGCAATATATATATGAAATTCAGTGTTTAAGGTTTATGCTATTTAAGTGCCTAAGTGCCAAGCAATTTAAATTATGCACTATATTGTGATGTAGTGTAACACCCCTACCATTATTGCTGTGCTTACCGTCCAATCTCCTTACATATCAGATACACGCAGCGGATACATACTTACATAATGAGGGTGATACAATGCCGTTAGTCACCCACGTGACTAACAAGGCTACTGCTACTACATACAGCATCGGTTTGATGGACCGGAATCCCGAGTATTACATATCTACCATACACACTTCATATACCAATACATGCTACAATCTTCCATTCGATACAATACTTCAAATACAATACAACATAATCCACATACCGAGTTTACTAAGATCCTATACAAGTATACTGCCTCTTCCAAGTTCATACGTACTCACTACGAGACTACTTACTACCCCGTTCCTCACAAACTACTTGCTTCTAATTACAAGGGTGTGCCTCCGGTCTCTTATCTTGACCATATTCGCTTCGGTACCTGCACACTAAAAACGTTCCCCCGAAGGGTCAGCTTTCGCCGAGCATGATAACCGCGTACCCCGCGTACTAGTGAGGGTACGCCGACCACTTGGTCGAATACATGCGGTTGATTTCATTCAAGCATACATGCATACATGCTCTTATACATAATATTACAATGATTCTTATGCCAATGTGCTAGGCCAATGTTGGCATTATCATGATTCTTATGCCTCTGTGCTACCATTGCTATAAAGGCATGGCGGTAATTAAGAACTCCGTCAACTGTATACTAGGCTGATGCCCTAGTGACAGTGACATTGAGTTGGCCATTACTCCAAGCCACTCAGGATGTTGGGTTTGAATTGATGGTCCAGTTGTTGATTTCTTGTCGTGTGAGGCAATATTTCTTGCAAGTCTTGTTAGTAATGGTGTGGGTTTTGCAACCGTTTTAAGGTTACACAACGCATCAGGTTTATGGCTTTAGAGCCATATTGCTGCAAGCTATGCTCTTTGCAAGCTGCTTATACATGTTTCCACTCCATGTATTCCGTCATCGGTTGGAGGTATTATTGGGCTCCATGGTAAGTCGTGGCATCACGCTTCCGTTCATAGGAGAAGGCCTTTTTAGGCAAAATGGTAGTCATAGGTGCCTCTCAGTATCTTAGTGCATTTCCTGTTAATGAATCCCTTCGGTGTCCTACGCGTTTCGTTTTAGCTCCCGTGCCATATCATTACGCTTCTCAACTTTGTTAAGCGACATACCCCTTCAAGGATCGTCCTGGTGTTGGTTTTGTGCCGTTACAACTCCGGCTAATGTTTAATAACGTGTGTTTGTCCTCTATCACCGTCTTATGGTATTGTACTTGAGTCGTCCCTTTTTTTTGGGTTATAACGTCTCCCGTTCTCGGTAGACTGTTTACACTTGCTCCTAGTATTCTTGACTAGGTTTATATTCCTCTCAATGATGGATTGTGCTTCGTAGTAATCTTGTTTGCTCTTGGAGTTCTGTCCCGTTTGCTGAGCATTGTGGTGTTCACGTTAGGCAACTGCCTTACTGTGTTTAAGCTGGGTATACCTTCCGCTATCACGTATTTGTTGGTGTCCTCGAGACATGTCCAATGTCTATATTTACTATTCTGTGCTTTTTGCACTTCCCAGTCTCCATTCCTTATCTTCAGATGGATTCTCTGAGTTCCTTGATACCTGGTCGTCTGAGGTGTCCAGCTGTTCTGGTTTGAACTCACTCATGGTCCGTAGAACGGAGTTGACTACTTCCCTGCGTCGCACACTACATGTATACATACGTGGGGTACCATATTGATACGTTACCACTTACCCAACTATATGTCGGGCCCGCAAGCTCCTTCGGAGTGCGGTTGTCCCATCCCGTAACGGGTACACTCGTAGTGTTCGTCACACGCCTAGGTGAAGTATTGTATTGTCAACTCCTCTTGTATCATTCTTTGATACTCACCGTAATGTTGTTGGTCTTGTTTAAAAATCCAAGGTTTTAAAAGAAGGTTTGTGGTTTTGAAAGAAAAACTTTGGGTTTTAAAATTATGGTCCGGTGTTAAAAAGTTCTTCATGGCATAGCCATGTTTGAAGTCTTGACCAAGTCCAGCTTCTCGCTGACTGGTATGTTCTAAATACAGTGGTCGGGCCGTTAGCCTTTCCAAGTTCCATTCTTTCAGTGTCAGGTTTTGTGATCCAGTAATTGTGTCATTATGGTCATAGCACACATTACTATGTACTTGTGACGTGCTAGGGTTCCTCTGTATGTTCCTGTCCTTGCTGCACTTGCCGTGGCAAGTGCGTGGTATTGGTGGTTTTTGGGTAAACCTACACCGGTCACGGTATGGTTTTCACTGGTATTTGATAGTATTGTTGACTCTTCCCTCGATCTCATCGATCTATAATTGGTATACTCGATCCCTTAGGTAGCTTCTTGGTGGTCTAGACATGGCTGTCGTAGATCCGGGTACTTCTCCACTCCTTGGAGGTTCCCGTTCTATTTGGTTCAGTGTCGTTCCTTGTGGCTCGTTCCCACACATCTGTGGTGGTTACTGAGCCCTCCTTGTTTAGGCACTACTCTTGTAGTCCTATTGGATTATATCTCATGGTCGTTCTTGTAGTTGTCTGAGCTATGTTGGCCAGGTATTGCAACCTTAATGGCGTCGTAGTTTTGGAGTTAACCGCTCCCGACTATGTCCTTAGTCAGCTAGTATACCGTTGGTGGTATTATTCAAGTGTTACTATCCCGTAGACTTGTGTCTTGGGTTCCGTTACTGCTCCCTTTTTCCGCGTCGTTGTACGCTTAGTGCTCCTTTTCCTGCTGCTGGTTGGTTAGCCAGGTTTTGCGACTGCTAAGCACGTCTCCCCATGTTGTTGAATGTTATAGTCTACTTATGGTTGGAGTTCTCATTCTTCCGCCATTAAGTGCGGGTATTGTTGTCCAGCCGGGATCCATCTCCGGGACTTCCAATTCCTGGAATCTACCATATGTCGGTTCCTGTTACCGTGTGATTGCTTCACAACTGCCAGATCGGGTTTCCCCGAGTATGAGAAGACTTTTCTCTCTCTGGCGTCCTTTCCCAAGTTATATAATAGGGTATGTGGAGGGCAGGTTTGATATTGTAGGTATCCGGTACTCACCGGTAGCTCCTAACTAGCATATCTCTAATGCTAACACTCAGCCCTTAGCCCTAAGCTTCTAATTCCTAACTCGGTATTTCCTAAGCTCGGGATTTCCAGTCATCAGAGCGATACTTCGCTCGGATACCACTTTTTGTAACACCCCTACCATTATTGCTTTGCTTACCGTCCAATCTCCTTACATATCAGATACACGCAGCGGATACATACTTACATAATGAGGGTGATACAATGCCGTTAGTCACCCACGTGACTAACAAGGCTACTGCCTACACATACAGCATCGGTCTGATGGACCGGAATCCCGAGTATTACATATCTACCGTACACACTTCATATACCAATACATGCTACAATCTTCCATTCGATACAATACTTCAAATACAATACAACATAATCCACATACCGAGTTTACTAAGATCCTTATACAAGTATACTGCCTCTTCCAAGTTCATACGTACTCACTACGAGACTACTTACTACCCGTTCCTCACAAACTACTTGCTTCTAATTACAAGGGTGTGCCTCCGGTTTCTTATCTTGACCATATTCGCTTCGGTACCTGCACACTAAAAACGTTCCCCCGAAGGGGTCAGCTTTCGCCGAGCATGATAACCGCATACCCCGCGTACTAGTGAGGGTACGCCGACCACTTGGTCGAATACATGCGGTTGATTTCATTCAAGCATACATGCATACATGCTCTTATACATAATATTACATACATTACGCCAGGCATACACACACATACACTTCATTTCATACAAGAGGTACCACATAAACCATTCAATACATACTTACCTTTTCCCAAATTACACATACACATTACATACGCAATATACAATTCTTGTTAGCTTCATTGGTCCACCCGGGTTAATCGGGTGGAGATTACTCTTTTACTCGTTACTTCATACATACACATATGATAAGCCGCAGACTTATCATATTTTATGCACTAGATTTAGTATTATATTTATCTAAATAAAGTTATATTTATGTTATTTATGCTTATTATGTTTAAAATATATTATTTGCACAGATTTATGTTTTTGTGAGTTTTCTGTGCAAGGAATGATTTTCTAGGCAAAAGTTTAGTTGAAGCCGGACTCCATGCCGGGTAGTTTCTGCACGGCAGTACAGAGCAGAAAGAAGCCTTGCCGGATGTGATGCCGGGTAAATGCTATCCGGCATGAGTGTAAAATCGCCTCGATTGACCATACGACAGCACATGTGATCCACGTGTTTTCCAACCGCTGCCGGGTGTGATGCCGGGTAATTCCTACCCGGCATAAGCACTGTTTCGCACGACGGACATCGACGATTTCGACCGTTAACAGTTGGGCGCATTTAACACGTGTGCCGGCTATTTGGGACCCGGCACGACGCCTGGCATCGACGCATTTAATGCCTATAAATAGGCCGAGGAAGGCTACAACTCAGCACACTTCAACACCCATATACACTCCACTCACAACTCCAATTCCGCCCCACTCCATTGTTGGTGTCCAAGGAAGTTTCTACAATTCCATCCACGCGAAGAAGAAGAAGAAGATCCTGTCGGGTTAAGGCTATGACCATTCCCTTCTCCCCTTTGTATTCTCTTCTTGTAGTTGTGTGATGGAGATGTAGAACTCCTTGCTTATTCTTGGTTAGGGATGAATTCCTTCTTGTAAACAATATGATTTCTTTAATATAATTTTCAAGTTTATTTTGAGTATGGTTCTTATTGAAAGAATAGGTTGATCTCTTTTTCTCTTCATGCAATTCTTACTTGTGGAAGACAAGTCCCAAGTAAGATAGGTTAGACTCTCTTAATGGTCTTTCTACTCTCTTCTTATGAATTAAGAGTTAGTAGTAAGAGTGAGAATTAATCCACATTTCCCATTACTTTGTTCATTTCGTGGCATGATATATGCTCGGATTGTTAATAGGTAGTGAGTCTTCTGTTTTCTACTCGGAAACTGGAGAAAGAGTATGCATTATGACTATGCCGGATGCACTGCCGGGTGGCCAATGTCCGGCATATTCAATGTCTTTGAATATGCCGTGCAAGTGGTATCCGGCAGGACACCCGGCGTGTTCAGTTGTTGGTTAATTCGAAGGCCTGTGTTTATGTTTAGAGTTCATATTGATACCTAGATGGTTTCACACCCTGGATCAAGGATAATTTCATTGTAATTACCACATAGTTTAGTTAGTTTTATTTAGATTAGAAAACATTTCAATTTCCCCCTTGTCTTAGAATAGGTATTACCGGATTAGGACTAATTTTCTATAAGTCCCTTGGGTACGATACTCTCGGTCGTAATATATTTACACTATACTCCGACCGGGTTTTATTTTGCTACCCGTAGTAGAGTTGTAGGATTAGTTTAGTATTTTCCTTTTATATATAGTTTATCCTAACAATTTCTCTGTTAGCAAATTGGCGCCGTTGCCGGGGACTTGGAATTAGTCCAAGTCCTAATTTCGGTAAAACGCCTTATTCTTTATTCTTTGATTCCTTGATTCCTTGATTTTTTTTAATTTATTTTCGCACTTAGTTTACAGATTTGAATGTGCCGTGCGATGTGCCGGGCGTCTGTCACCCGGCAAACCCGGAGGAAGTCCGATGCCGGACAGGATTTGCCCGGCATCATGTCCGGCATGTTCAAATTGTTTTCAAAATTTAATACGCTGATGAGTTTAACAAATCTTAATGTATTCTTGTCTACTCCTTTCATTATTTTCCTCTTATATGAGTCCCTATGCTATGTTTCTTTATTTGAATTTCGATTTTTGCGCATGCCGTGTATTGTGCCGGGTTTGCTACACACGACATTAGTGGAGGAAGTCCTATGCCGGACGGGTTTGATCCGGCATGTCACCCGGCATGCTCAATTTCTCTCTCAATTTTTTTTTTCTTCATTGTAGGGACAATTAAGAGTAATCTCCTTCAATCTCTTATTTACTCTTACATTTATTTTTGATTATCCTTTACCTTTTAATGTCTTCTAATTAAGTTATGTTCGATTTTTGGTCACGCCGGGCAACATGCCGGTTTGTATACACCCGGCATTTGTGGAGGAAGTCCACTGCCGGTTAAAACGCACCCGGCACACCCGTCCGGCATAACCAAAAATTTATTTCTTCTTGTATTTTCATAAGTCTAATTATGTCATTATATTATTTCTTTTATTTTTACGAAATATTATAACATTTTCTTTTGCTCCTCCTGAAATTATCCAAGTGAATGCTTCTTCGGTCAACGAATTCTCCTGAAAATTTAGCCAACTTTGATCCGGAGATCGAGAGAACCCTGCTTCATACTTTAAGGCAACAACGAATTCTACAAGAAGCAGATCCTACACCAATGGCAACACCTACCGTCCGTAACATAAACCGGCCTTCTAACCAAGGCAAAAACCAGCAATCGACCTTCATATCCTTCCTCAAAACGAATACGATGAATGGCAGAAACTTAAGCCATATCATCAAATTAGATGCATAAAAGAGTTAGGATTGTTCGATGGTACGAATCCGGACGATGCCTTGCTCCACATCACCAAATTCTTGCAACACACAAACAGCCTAACTTCCACAAATAATGTCCTCCAATACGCCAGACTTGCTCTCTTCCCCCATAGTCTTACGGGGAACGCCAGCAAGTGGTACCACAGTCTAACCCCCAGTACCATCACCACATGGGAGGACATGGCAACCAATTTTATGACAAATTCATGCCCCCTAGTCGCACCCTGGAGATGATCGCCGACATTTACAACTTCAGACAACCTAGCTCGGAGAACATCTGTGAGACTTGGGACAGATTCAAAGGGTTGTTGCGCACATGTCCACACCACGGCCTCACCAAGGAACAACTATCTCAGTTGTTTTACAAAGGATTGGTCAACCAATGCAAGACCATGATCCTTTCCTCCCTTGGTGCAGACATATTGAAGAAGCCTGGAGATCAATTCCTTAGTGGAGTTGAATCTCTTTGCGAAGAGATTAGGGAATGGGCCACCGGTGGAACCAGGGGCAGTACCACTGGTTTATATCAAGTGGGAGAGGGCGACTCCAAACTCGATAAATTGATGCAAAGTCATGAGCAGTTGTTGGAGAGCAATGCCCAAACATCAACGAAGGTTAGCGCTCTACAGAAAGTGGTGGAGCAAATAGCAATGAATAAACTTCCTCAACAAGCGAACGTGCTTAGTGCACGACCGCACGCTTCGAGCCCTGACATTCCAGACTTTCAGAATGTTGAGGAAGTCAACTATGTGAGTAACCAAGGGTATCGACAGCCATGGCAACAGGGGAACCAACCCCCTCAGCACTTCCAGAGTCAAGCCGGCTACCAGGGAGGTCCAAGGCAATTCAGACCATCCCATCCTGCATCATCATCAGAGGCTGAAATGGCTGAACTTCGTGACATGATGTCAGCCCTGATGAACAAGACCCAGGATACTCAAAACGAGATATCGACCATTCGCAAGGAGCACAAATCGTTGCAGTTGCAATTACAGCAACTTCTGACGCAACCAAGACAGCAAGGTCAACTCCCGTCCCAAACACAAACAAATCCACGGGAGCATGCGAATTCGGTCACTATCCTGCCAAGGATCTCAGATAACGCCAAGTAGCCTAAAAGGCTAAGTGTAGGGCGGTTCCTCCTCACACCTCACTATCAACCAGGGGAGCCTTTCTTCCAATTTAATTTTTCTCTTTTAAATTTATGTTCTTGTTTTTTTTAATTGCTTTCATTATAGTTATTTTAAGTTTCTTAAAAAAAAAGAAGAGTTTTGCTTATTCGTTTTCTTTCGAACACTGGGGACAGTGTTCCTGCCAAGTGTAGGGCAGGGACCCCCCTTAAAAATAAGTTTTTTAGCAATATGCATAAGTTTTGTTTTTGCGTTTTCAATGTTTTACTAAAACTTTTTGCATGTTTTTGATCGAGATAAGATTAGGAATGACTAAAAGCTTGTTCTCTCAAGAGGTAAGCTTTCTAATGACTTATAGATTCCTGTTTTTAACTTTTTGATTCTCTTTATTAACATGAGTACATGATCTTTCTCCTAATTCTTTCCTTTATGTACTTATGGGTGTTATTCTTTTCTTTCCAAATTGTGAAAAATCTTTTGGGTGAAAATCTTAAAAAGGGTTTTTGTGAAAAAAAGAAAAAAAGAAGAAGAAAAAAAGAAAAAAAAATCTTCTTCCAAAGGAAAAGCAACATATTCCTTGAGGTTGCATAAAGTGCCTCAGAATAAAAGCAAGAAACGAGAGTTTTTCCTTTTATTTTTCTCCTAAATTCCCCGTTCTTCAATGCAAAAAAAAATCATGGTTGATTCAGAAACCCTTGCAAAATAGGGCTGATTCATAAAGACCAATGATGAGAGTCTTGGCCACATTCAGAAACTCTTGAAAAATAGAGCTGAATGATGGAAACCGGAAAAAGGAGAGATTACAAATCCCTTATGCAAAATAGCCCAAAAGTTTTTGATCGATTTTGAAATTCCTTGTTTTATACCCATTAGTATGTTTTGACAAGATAAGGTAGATTAAGTGATACTTATGAATTAGAGTCATATAGTTGGAAATATTTATCTACATTTTCATTCTAGAGTTTATCTGTTTTGTGCATAAGTAATTAGTCCTTTCTAATCTTGTTTTGCTCGAGGACTAGCAAAAGTAAGTGTAGGGCCTTGATAAGCCGCAGACTTATCATATTTTATGCACTAGATTTAGTATTATATTTATCTAAATAAAGTTATATTTATGTTATTTATGCTTATTATGTGTTAAAATATATTATTTGCACAGATTTATGTTTTTGTGAGTTTTCTGTGTGCAAGGAATGATTTTCTAGGCAAAAGTTTAGTTGAAGCCGGACTCCATGCCGGGTAGTTTCTGCACGGCAGTACAGAACAGAAAGAAGCCTTGCCGGATGTGATGCCGGGTAAATGCTATCCGGCATGAGTGTAAAATCGCCTCGATTGACCATACGACAGCACATGTGATCCACGTGTTTTCCAACCGCTGCCGGGTGTGATGCCGGGTAATTCCTACCCGGCATAAGCACTGTTTCGCACGGACATCGACGGTTTCGACCGTTAACAGTTGGGCGCATTTAACACGTGTGCCGGCTATTTGGGACCCGGCACGACGCCCGGCATCGACGCATTTAATGCCTATAAATAGGCAGAGGAAGGCTACAACTCAGCACACTTCAACACCCATATACACTCCACTCACAACTCCAATTCCGCCCCACTCCATTGTTAGTGTCCAAGGAAGTTTCTGCAATTCCATCCACGTGAAGAAGAAGAAGAAGATCCTGTCGGGTTAAGGCTATGACCATTCCCTTCTCCCCTTTGTATTCTCTTCTTGTAGTTGTGTGGATGGAGATGTAGAACTCCTTGCTTATTCTTGGTTAGGGATGAATTCCTTCTTGTAAACAATATGATTTCTTTAATATAATTTTCAAGTGTATTTTGAGTATGGTTCTTATTGAAAGAGAATAGGTTGATCTCTTTTTCTCTTCATGCAATTCTTACTTGTGGAAGACAAGTCCCAAGTAAGATAGGTTAGACTCTCTTAATGGTCTTTCTACTCTCTTCTTATGAATTAAGAGTTAGTAGTAAGAGTGAGAATTAATCCACATTTCCCATTACTTTGTTCATTTCATGGCATGATATATGCTCGGATTGTTAATAGGTAGTGAGTCTTCTGTTTTCTACTCGGAAACTGGAGAAAGAGTATGCATTATGACTATACCGGATGCACTGCCGGGTGGCCAATGTCCGGCATATTCAATGTCTTTGAATATGCCGTGCAAGTGGTATCCGGCAGGACACCCGGCGTGTTCAGTTGTTGGTTAATTCGAAGGCCTGTGTTTATGTTTAGAGTTCATATTGATACCTAGATGGTTTCACACCCTGGATCAAGGATAATTTCATTGTAATTACCACATAGTTTAGTTAGTTTTATTTAGATTAGAAAACATTTCAATTTCCCCCCTTCTCTTAGAATAGGTATTACCGGATTAGGACTAATTTTCTATAAGTCCCTTGGGTACGATACTCTCGGTCGTAATATATTTACACTATACTCCGACCGGGTTTTATTTTGCTACCCGTAGTAGAGTTGTAGGATTAGTTTAGTATTTTATTCCTTTTATATATAGTTTATCCTAACAATTTTCCTGTTAGCAACATACATACTCATACTCATACACACTTACGGATCCATACTTACTTACTCTTACTCTTACTCAAGTTAAGTCATCGGGACCTCCGGCCCTGGGGACTACTCCGTCCCACCTCCGGGATTTACTTGACTCACCAATCCGGGATGCTACCCATTTAAGGGATTTGGGCCGTGGACCAGTTTAGAGTCAGGAATTGCAGCCAACCTCTTGTGACTCCGCATCCTCACGCGTGGCCGAAGCTATATCGGACTTCTACTCATTCCGGTTTACTCACTTAAGTTAGGAGTTAGGTAGTTAGGAATTAGCAGAAGTCATTCATTCAAGCCACAATAATACAATACAAGACTCATATACACATCCATACAAAATACATTACAATATACAAGTACACTACAAAATACAATACACTTCATCATCATCCATATGTTTCATGAATTATACAAACTATTGTTCAAGACAAATATCAAGAACAATGTAAACAAGCACAAGTAAGTGCAATATAGTCCGATTCATGCATTTATCTTATTAGGTGATCAAATAAGCACACAAATCGGGGTAACCAGATTAGGATACAGGGCATGAAGAAATCATACCTTTCACTGTTGTACTTGTATCCCAACGTTCCTCCGGTGTTCACAAATCAAATCCTATTATATATACATACAGTTGAATGATTAATCTATCTATCACTAACTTAACTCATACTCACTATGTCCTTATACTTCTTACACTTACACATTACTTACTTATTTTTAATTACCTTAAGTTTTACTTTCTTACCTAATGTTGGCATACTTACATACATGTACATATATATATACATGGGTATACATATATATATATATCTATATTTACATACATATAATTATTATTTAATTTAAATATATTTTTTTTGACTGGACTGGACTTGCGACCGACCTTGCAAGTCCGGTCCATTCCAGTAGCTAACAGTACGAGAAATTTTCTGGCCCGACCGAACTTGCAAGTCCGGTCGCAAGTTCGGTCCATTCCAGTTGCTTGCATTACGGGAATTTTTCTGGCCGACTGAACTTGCAAGTCCGGTCGCAAGTTCGGTCCATTCCAGTAGGTTACAGACGGGAGAATTCTCTGGTCCGACCGAACTTGCAAGTCCGGTCGCAAGTTCGGTCCATTCCAGAAGCTTTCCCGTCATTGTAAATCTGGGCTCGACCGAACTTGCAAGTCCGGTCGCAAGTTCGGTCCGGCCCAGTATTTCAGTTTTAAAATCTGTTTTCAGTCCTCTCCTTTACCCATTACTTCCCCATTGTTCCTACACTTAATCCCACATGTTTTAACACTTATTAAACCTCCTAATACACCTTAGTTCATCCATCAAATCCATTGCTTAATCCATCAATCCACTTACACAATTTTCCTCACTTCATTGCAACACTTGTAACAGTTTTTGTTACCCTTGTGCTACAGATTTTTGTTGTAACTTCTACCATTCAATACTTTCTCTACCAATGTCACTTCTAGCATCCCAAATACATTTCCAATCCATTACATTACCTACACCCAAGTCCAACACTCTTTTTACCGATTCTTGCACACTACTCTTTCCTAGTTCCACAACGCAATTTGATCCCTCTTTGCTACAGATTTTGGTTTCCACTATCATGCTACAGATTTATCACTCAACTTCTAACCTCCATTACTTCTTCAACTAATGTTACTCCTAGCATCCAAAATACATTACTCACAACCTAGTTCCATCCCATTTACAACCTCATATCCAAATCTGTTACAAGCTACTAAACCACTCATTTTAACTTTCCAAAATCTGTTCCAAATGTATCTACGTCCTCAAATTCCTAGATAAAATTGGACATAGTCTCCCCTATAATTCTTACTTGCTCACACACCATTTCAGCTCACAATTTCCCATTCTCACAACCTGTTTATACACAACATCAAAATACAAGCTCCCATACACAATTACCAATACTAAAACACTACTAAAAATTCCTGCACTCAACAACCCGATACCCAACTAAGTTTCAATACATTTTACATGTCTTTCAACGGTTTTAAGCACTTAGATTCTCCTACACAATATATTGCTACACAATACCATTTTCATTACTCATTTCAAACTTCTAAAAATCTGTTACATCCATATATATACAAGGCTACACAAAGGTGAGTATCCTTACCTTGTTTCTCTTCTAATTTCTTTTCTTCCTCTTGCTTCTTCTTTTCCTCTTCCTCTCCTCTTCTCACCGGTTTATAAACCAATTCTAACACTACACCCATACATATACATACTTCAATACTCCATACTAACTTTAAACATCATTTGAGTTCTAATGTAGGTTTTAGGGTTTAGAAATTGCATTACCTTGTAAGGGTGCAAATGAAGCTTGGAGTGGTTTAAGAACAAGATTTCCAACTCCTTCAACAAGCCAAAATCGGCTAGAGTGCAAAGAAGCCAAACAAGGTTTTAGCTTCATTTTCGTTTTGCCCATGAGGCTAGAAAAACAAAGGAGTTTCAAGAAGATTTTTACCTTAAAATGACAAGGAGGAAGAGGTGGTTCTAATGGTGGTCTTGAAACTCCAAATTTGACATACCCATAAAATGAAAGTTGTTGTTTTCGAATTTTGGAAAGGTAGAAGTGTAGCTCTTGATGAGAGGATTCCAATGGTGTAGTTTTTATAATTTTTAGAGCAAGTTTGATGGGTTAACAGAGGAGAGAAGAGAGGTTTGTGTGGGTGTTGCATAAATCGCCATTGAAGGGCTTCAATGAGGAAGAAAGGAAATAGAGAAAGAGAGGGAGTACGTGGGAATAGGAGGGAGTATGAGAGAGAGGGAATTATTTTGCTTTTTGCTCTCTTTATGGTTTTGTCCTCTAGTGTATTAGACACAACAAAAGAAAAGAAAGTGTGAGGGGGAGGGAAATCGGCTGGCACCAGCACACCCCTACCAACTTCACTTTTTATTTTAAAAGTGGACATAAGTTTGTGTTATTTATATTTCTACCCCACAACTTCCCGTTTTTGACAGTTTTTACTAATTGCTCGTTTTATTGATTTTATTGGTTATAAAGCTTCACTAATATTTATTAATGATTATTTAGTTGACCAAAACTTGTTACGAGTCTATTTGACCCGCTTAAAGACACGTTTTCCCGGTTACCTCGAAAAACACGTTTTAAGGTTCTATTAGCGTTTTAATTCATTATTTGGATCCGTTTTCTTCGGGAGTTGTTCCCATATATTATTTAGGTCTTATTAAACCTTTGGAATCCATATAGTACGCTAACCGACGTCTCATACCTCCTATGGTTATTTAACGCTTATTTAGCGTTTTTCGCTTTTAAGCGTTTCTTTATTTCTTTTTGGATTTATTCTCCTTACCAATATTACTTAAGCATTATTAGGCACTTAAATACGCATTAGGTTAATTTTAATCCTTATATTTAAGTTCGGGGTATTTCATGTAGTGTAATTGGGTGAAGTTTTGTGTATAAGAATGTTCTTGGTGGATTTAAGTGTTCTTGGATGTTTAATGGTGAAAACTATGTGTTTTGGTGTAACAAGATGTTAGTAGAACCCATGTCAAAAATTAGATAATGTATAGGAAGTTCTAAGTGTTTTAAATGAGCTTTGGTAAACATGAGGAAATAAGATGTTGTAAGGAAGATGTGTAAACTTGTGGAGAAAATTCTAGAGGTGGCATAAAGAAGTTTTGGTTAGTGAGAAAAGATGCTTGGGAGATGATGTTGTTGGTGATGAGGAAACATTTTGGGATAGTTGCTATCATAGGTAAGAAACACCACTTAAGAGTCCAAGGAAAAACATTATAGTATAAGAGATTTTGTAAAAAAAAGAGTAAGTGTTTAAGGGGTTAGAAAATGTATTTGGTGGTTGTTGTATAAAGGTTTAAGTGTGCCAAATGGTGTTGAAACATGTTAGTAGGGTTGAGGAAAAGTTTGGAGAAAATTTTAACAAGTTCTAGACAAGTTCTATGGTTGACCGACCCAGGGGACCCAGCCCGGCTGGGTAGGTCGGTCTCTGTTAAAGCAGCCGGATGAGTTTCTGGAATCGACCGACCCAAGGGGTTGGGTCGGTTGGTGGTTCAATCGGGCTAAAAATGAAGAACAAATAAGTTCTGGAATGGACCAACCAAGAGGGCTATGGGTCGGTCGGAATGGTGTTGGGTCGGTCGGGTAGATTTTAAAAGACGGAAAAATTTCTGGAATGGACCGACCCAGAGGACTTGGGTCGGACGTGGGTTGGTCAGAGTGGTATTTTTGAAACCCGAGAATTACTGGAGTGGACCGACCCAAGGGGTTGGGTCGGTCGGTGGGTCGGTCTGACCAAAACCTATAAAAAACAAACAAAGTGAGGCTTAAGTAGTTACCCCTAGGGGGTATAATGAGGGTAATCAAGGGTAAGTTTAAGCATTAAAACATGTCATATAATCATGTAAAATACTTAGTAGTTCGGGAGTTAAATAAGTTAATTAACCGACGTTACTAAATGTGTATAGGAGTTGCCTACGGAGGAAAACAAAAGCAGCAAGGACCAAGGTATGGTTTTCTTGCAGTCTATTGCCTACCGGTTTACACCGGCTTGTGTGTTGTTTGCTTTTCTGTGTGTTTACGACTTTATAAGATTAAACCATGAAATGAGTTTACAGTCGTTGTGTTGTTGTGGCGTGTGCGTACCGATGCCGGTAACCTCGAAATGCGTACTAATTGCTAGCTAACCAGTGTTAGGGTAACACACGAGAACGGTATGCGGTTATAACGTTTCCAACCTAAGGAATGTTCTAACCACGGCTATGTATGAACTGGTTGTGGTTTGCATTAACGACTTATATCTCATTCCCCTTATGTGTCTAACTAAACCTATATTCCTATCGTGGATTGTTGTGTCAAGTCCCGACAATGGGACTTCTAACAAGTGTACTGGGGGTGAGGAATCCGGTTGTCCGGTCGCGCGTGTATGTATAAGAGTAGATATCTGCATCAGATTCGACTCTTTTAATGTTAAGGTTGTTCTCCTGCTTGGCGTTCAATCTCCCGCTAGCTCATCCAAAGCTTACCTATTCTGACTGATGATCGGTCTAGGGGGAAATATGTGTGTTTGTGGTGTGTTCGGATCACTATATCCGATCCATCTTTGAGTTAAGTTACTCGTTCGACTAACAGAACGGTAACGAGTTTGTGTAACGAGCTTAACATGAGGGTGAGATCATTCTCTAGGCTTTTAATGTTGACTAACCATCTTGGTTTGTTTCCTAAGTGAAATGTTCTCACTATGTGTGTGTTGTTGTGCTATGCGATATTCTTGCTATGTCATATATATGTTGTATGTTAAAATCAATGCCATGCTATCATGACAAATAGTTGCGCGTATCCCGGTAGCCGATGGGCTGCGCGTTAACCATACCAGCCAAGGGTTGCTGACCCCCTTTGGGGGCTCCATATTTATTTGCAGGATGTTGATCGAAGAAGCGGAGTGGCTATAGATCTTAGGTCATGAAATACTTTTGGTTATTTTTGATGTTGGGCCCGGGATGCACCTGTGCTCCCGTGGCGTTATATTTTGGATCCGTTGTTGTTACAGTGGCGGTGTTTTGACGGTTTACAGTGATGGGTTGTAATTAAATACTCGGTATTGTATAATATGTATTTATGGTTTTAGTTCTATGCTCGGGAGTCTGATCATCAGATCGGTACAAATTGTATGTATTCTGCCTTGTTAGCCACGTGGGTGGCTAACGGCGTGTAACACCAAACCGTTTAGTTATTGTATTAGTTGTTTATTTCCGCTGCGATTTCGGTTATTGTTAGGTGCGTAGTAGGGGTGTTACAAGAACGATAACAACGTCATAATTACATTAGACTTAGATCAAAAAGATTTGAAGATCATAACTAGCTTGTTGATGAAATCAAACACTAGAATGAGATCGAGCTTTCCTTAACGCCGCATGACCCCTAACCAGCCTTGTAACCTTCTTCCCCTTGCCCCTGGGCAAACCTATTGTAGGGGGAGCAGAGCAGGACTCTACCTTCTTGTTCTTGCGATTCTTTTCTGGCCAGCGAAGATCCCATATTTCTTCCCTCGAAGTGTTCACGAGCAGATGATTGAAGGGCCTATTTCCTAGACAAAGATGAGTGATTTGGGCACATAGCTTCAAGCCTATCTGCAATCAACTTACTCGTGTAGGAATATGGGGGTCCCCAAGCCCACGCCCACGCCCACGCCCACCTTGAGTCAAGACTCAACTCAATGGAGACCATTGACTCATCCCATGAGTTTGCACCCCTCTAGACTAAGATGGACTTATAATGATGATAAAACACCTCCGTAGAAAGCCACTGTCCAAAAGGTAGGTACTCCTCATCCTTATATGTTATGGAAAGGATCAAGCTCCCGAGTGGTGAAGGAAGGATTGCATATGCAACAGATCAAGGGCATATTATCATAGAATAAAGAAAACACCAACAGCTCACCACTAAGGGAGTAAGGCATGCCGCGAAGGATAGGGAGTGATAGGTTCAAGAGCACCTTGATTCCGACAAAGCGGTACTCTACACCTGCTAGGTCATCCATTATATCAGTGAATCTTCCCAATCTAGATGTCGCATATTCCGCAAATACTTGATTGCAGAAGTGCCTTGGGACATCATAGATTTGAACCCAACATGGAATCAATGTAAGTACTCCTCTCATTGCTAAAGCCTATCCTAGTTCGAGCCGTTGAATGGTCAAAGGACAACCATCAATTAGCCAAGGTCCCCTTATAAGGACCACACACGGATAACATGGATGCGGTCGAACTCAACAATAAAACAAAAATAGGCCACGTTGCACAATTAAAAGTCCTGAAGACACTCTAAAGGGTAAATATCACAGTGTAGAGGATTGGTGGACTAAGGTCGTCATGAGCAAAAAGCTTTCCCATCGCCCAATGTTCTAAGGCCCGGAACGGGCATGGACAACCATTATTGGACAGAGCAAGGGAGTTGCCCTAAGTGGAAGATGGGAGCGGAATGCAAGAGTTTAAGCACTGAGGAAGAGAACAGAGAAGGAGAGCATGCAACGAGTAAGGGAAGCAGATGGAGATGAGGGGGAATGTGTTGCAAGTTTGCATGCTTCAAACACTTGTAAGACGGGGGGAGTGCTGCACAAAATCATCATGGCATACGGGAATCACGAGGAAAGGGGCAGCGATAGAGGAAGATTGAGGGATGGAGGGGAACTGGCTAAAGCAAAACATTTTAACCATTACATTGTGCTTTTGATGATGAAGACAACATGGCATGGGCAGAGGGAAAGAAGGCACACACACGCAAACATGCGAGAGAGAAAGAACATGACTCCCACCGAAGGGAAAGGGAAAAAGAACGGGTAACTCTCTAACTACAATATGCGCGTATACGTCGGTGGTTGCACAACGTTTTTTACTCCCTCATGTTTTAAATAGGTATTTTTTAGCTCAAGACAAAAGATTTAAAGAGAAAAAAATAAACAATTTAACTCTACGTTTTTATATTGAAAATTGTAGTCAATTGAAAAGTAACATTATGAGAGAAAAGAGGAGTTGAAAATTAAAAGATAAAAAAAAGTCAAAATAGTTTATATTTTAAAAATAATAAGAACCGTAAAAAACATCTATTAAGGACGGGGTGGAAGTGAAATGTAGACAAAATGAAACAGAAATGTTGCCGCTAGCTCCACTTTCTTTCCTGGCTTCAACGCCACATGTCAATATATTGTTAGGTAATTAAATTAGAAATCCCATAGCTATGATGCATACACACCAAATATGTAGAGCTAATGGGTTTTTCTGTGTCATGTGTCACAATTTGATTGGGTGAGTATATATTATTAAGTATATTAAATTGCAAAGTGTTATAACTTACAAAATATAAGTGCAAATTTTTTTTATAAATTATACCATTGTTCATAATTCATGCTTTTCAAAACAAGATGAATATACTTTGGTAAACTTAATTTTTTTTTTGAATGAGTATATAATACGTTTCTTATACATTTTGATGTGTTAGGGCTAAGTGAATATTATGTTTACATAAAATGAATCAGTAGTGTTATAAAAGTGAACTATTTCTAGTATAAAATTATAGATACTGCCATAAGTATTGTTTGATAGAAATGATGTGTTTGTGCAAAGTGAATCTTATGTTTACGTAAAATGAATTAAGGGTGCGTTCACTTCGAGGCGAGGAAACGGAATGGAATCAGGAAAGGGAATAGAAAGGAAAGGAAAGGGATTCCCCCGAATCAAGAAGTCTGTTTGATTCTACACGGAAGCAGAATAGAATTCTCAATGAGTGTCTTTGTTGTTGTTTGGTTCCAAACAGAGAAGTGTTAATACACATTTACACTATGATAATATATATTAATATTTATCTAATTTGTATGCAACATATACTAATATTTATATAAATTATATAGCATATATAAATAGTTTTAAAATTATAAATGACATATATTAATATTTATATAGTTTATATTATGTATTTTTTTAAAAAATTATCTATGTATAAATTTTTTAATTTTATAGTATTTAAGTTATAAAAAATATTTATTAATATATATATAATATAATATTTATTTAAACTGTAAACAATATTAATAATATTTATATAAATTATGTATACTATATATTATTATTTTTTAGTTTTATACTATTTAAATTTTAAATAATATTATTTAACAATATTTAATAAAATTGCAAATAATATATATAAATATTTTAATATATATTAATATTTATTCTAATTTATAAACAATATATATATATTATTTTTATATTTAAAGTATAAATAATATTTATTAATATTAATATATATTATAAATAATATTTGTTCATATTTATTTAAATTATAACTAATATGTATAAATGATTGTATATATTAATATTTATTTAAATAATATATATATATTATTATTTCAGAATTTTATTGTAATTAAATTATATTTTGTATACATATATATATATTATTTGTTCATTTTTTTCAAATATAGATAATATATTACCATTATTATATAGTATATATTATTATTTTTAAAAATTAGAAATGTTATATATTAAACATTTAATATATATATATATATATTGTATTCATATTGATATCTATATTTAAATTTATATTTATATAGTATAAATAAATATTTGTATTTCTATTAGATAAAAATATTTAAAAAAATTATGTATCATATATTAGTATTTATATAAATTATATATTATATATATTAATATTTGTTTATGCTAAAGATGATGATAGGGGTCAGAGGAGGAAAGGGAATACCTTTCCTTGGGATATTGGGGGGAATCACCAAAAGGGAATTGGGGGTTTTTGAAACCTGGAGTGGGGGAAACAGAATCATTAAAAATACAAAACAAACAACCACAAAGGAAATGTTTCCGTTTCCCTTTGTTGATTACCCCAAAGTGAACGCCTTAACTGTGTGTGAATTATTTTCTGGTATGAAATTATAGTTAGTATTGTTTGATAGCAGTTCACTAGTATGACAATTATAGTAACAGTGATATTATCAAAGTGAATATTATGTTTACATAAAATGAATCAGATGTGTTATAAAAGTGAATTATTTTCTGCTATAAATTTCAATTTTAGATTATAAAAGATTCACTTTTTAACAAATGGTTCATATTGTTCTCGCATAAGACTCACTTTTCTTTAAAAAAAACAATTCACTTTTTCAAAGATTCACATTGTATAATGTGAAAGGTTCATTTTTCTTAAACATTGGATTCACTTTTCTTAAATGAAGTATACATTTTTCAATAAATGAAAGGTTCATATTGTTCTTGCATAAGTTTGTGGCAAAATTCACTTTTCTTAAACATAAGATTCACTTTACTTAAACATAAGATTCACTTTTCTTAAACGTTTGGTTCACTTTTCTTAAGCATTTGATCTTTCAAGAAATGAAATGTTATACCCCAGATTTTTTTTAATTTCCTTTCTGATTCGCAAAGGGAGTTGTGCTATTTTGTAATCTTATATTAGATTGTCTATGACATTCTCCTAATGTCATATGTTAGTTTGAGGAAGGAGGGTTATATTGGTCTTCTTCCTTTTTGGTTATTGATTATTTTCTTAAGAGAGAGATTTCCTAAACTTTATTTATTTCCTCATTCTCTCTTATTCTAATTCACGTTTAATTAGTCCCTCTCCTTCATCTCTCTCATTGACGGTTCTCTCGACAGTTTCATCGCTCTCAAACCCTCATCCCTTTGCTCATCCTCTTCTTCAATTTCTTTCAATTGAAATCGCTAGAGGTCTATAGAGGGAATTGTGTTCGTCCGTCGGTCGTCAATCAGGTTGGATTGTAGATTGGTTCTCTTCTCCATTAAGGCTTCCTCTTCTCTTTTCTAATTCTGATTTTGTATTTTGGGAGCGGTTCAATTCGAGGGGTTGTCATTCGATTGGAGGTTCGGGAAGGCGATTCGTAGAGTCCGCAGAGATGGCTTAGCTACGGATGTGAGGTAGGTGGTAGATGGATTCGGTTGTGTGCGTTCACCCACGGGGGTTTTGGTTTCGTTGTTTTCCGTATATGTTTGTGTGGTTTCTGATCCGTGGTAATTTGGTGTAAGTTCTGGATTTGCGTTTTGATGTGTTGCAACCCCGTGGGATTGGTTTTGTTTTGCGTATTTTGTTATGTAGGTATTGCTTTGACAATGGTGAATCTACCTCTATGGTTCCCTTCTGTTTTGTGAGCTTTGAGTGCTTCTGATTTGAGAGTTCGGATTGTTTAATCGCCCTATGTTTGGTGATCGATCTCTGTCTGATTTGTCTTGGTTTTGACCTTCTAAAACTGCCATGGTTATGGTTTAAAGGCTTTGGTTTCGTACTGCATTTTTGACATTGTTTTGATGCCTCTGTCTGTGTGAAAATCGCTTCTGTTTTCTGAGTTTTTCGGTATGTCCGAACGTCTGTCCGAGCTTTGACGTTCGGACATACCCTGTTGCGCTTTTATTTTCTAAAGTCTTCGCTGTGTCCGAACTTCCGTCCGAGCTTTGAAGTTCGGACACAGCCTTCTGTTTTCTCTGATTTTGGCTTCGACTTGTGTCCGAACATCTGATGTCCGGACACAAGTTCGGACTCTACACGTCCTGATTTCCGAAGAACGTCCAAACATCCGTCCGTACTTGGATGTTCGGACACCTCTGTCTCTGCTTCTGTTTGAAGGTTCGACTTGTGTCCGAACATTGATGTCCGGACACAAGTTCGGACATGCCTCTATTTTGACAGTAACTTGCTCGTTTGAGCTCCGTTTTGAGTGCCGTTTGCGGCGTTGGTTTCCTCCTTCTGAGTACTATCTGTTTTCAGGTGTTTTAGCATGTGTTTAAGTGTTTCCTGATTTTAAGGTCTCTGATAAGCCTTTGATCTCTGTTATGCTCTAAAAATGTGCTTCAACCTCTGACTTCAGTTGCTTTCGTATTTACTAGTCGGGTTACGACTTTTGTCTTGCTAAGGCTTTCCGTTGGTAAGCTTCCGCTCTGATTTCATTAAGCTTCTGCTTTCTGTTATGATTTGACAGGACTTCTGTCCTGTTCTGTATACAGCTTTGGTCTGTTCTGAAAGCTTCTGTTTTGGGACCTAGTCTTCTCTGTATCTGAACCTTTGGATGGCTGGTCTCGCTGTCTCGTAGCGCGCTATGTAGGATCCTTCTGTTTCACGGGTGATGTTCCCCGTTCTGTTCACAGGTGTTCCACCTGTTCTGTTTACGAGTGAGGTTTCCTCGTTCTGTTCACGAGTTGTTTACTCGTTCTGTCTGTATGCTCTGATTGCTAGTGTCCCACTTCTGTTTGTGTTCTGTTCAGCTTCTGTCTGTTTTCTCTGCTCTGGTATTTGACAGATTGTTGTGTGCTTTCTGTCCTTCGAACGCCTCTGTTTGTTTTGTACTGCTTCCACCTGCTCTGTCTATTTACAAACTCAGATAGGCTGCTGTGTGCTTCCTGTCTGTTGAGGGTTTCTGATTTGTAAAGTGCTCTACTTCGTCTGCTCTATCAGTATTTGATGTGAGACGGTCTGCTGTGTGCTTACTGTCTTCTGCTAAGTTCTGGATTTTGCTAAGCTTCTGATTTTGCTAAGCTTCTGATTTTGCTAAGCTTCTGATTTCGTTTAAGCTTTTTGAGTTTGTTAAGCTTCTGATTTCGTCGAGCTTTCAGCTTCAGCTTACCTTCTACTTTTGAGTATGTTTTGACCACCGCTTAGCTCCTTCTGCTTTAGACTTCTGTCTATTTGAAAGGCTTCTGCTTTGTCTCTGATTTCGTTCTGGATAAGCGCTTTGGTATACGTATATGTATGTATGTTCAGTATCTGTTTTGAGCGTGCTCAGCTGATGAAGTTTATCACCTGCTGAGCAATAGTTTTGCTCACCCCTATCTCCGTCTGTCTGATTTGCAGGTTTAGTTCGTGCTTGGAGATTCAGCTCTTACTTTTCGTTTTGGCATTTGGGTTTTGTATTTAGTTTGTTTGGCCTTGGTGCCCAGTTGTATTTAGATTATGCTTTGTATTTCAGTTTGGCTTCCGCCTGTGTATTGTAAGGACATGTTGTAATCGTTTATTTGATCAATATATGAGTTTCAGTTCTGTTTTGGGAATTCGTTAGTGTAGCCTTGCGTGTCTTAGGTAATAAGCGCGCGGCGTGTAACGGTCTCTCAACTAGGGTGGTTTTGGGGTCGTTACATTTAGTGGTATCAGAGCCAGGTTTAGCTTTCGTTGGGATTTGTTGGGTGTCTGCATGGCTACGCTTCCGTGTCATTGCTTGTGATGTGCTATGTGTTTTCTGCTGCGTGAATTGTCTGCTGTCTACTACTTGATTTGATTGATACCTGGAGTCTGTAGAGTGTGTCTGCTCTGTGGTTGTCCACTATCAGAGTAGCGCAACGGAAGCGTAGTGTCTGTCTGTGTATTTGCTGTGTTCGGGTCTGAGTCTGGATCTGAGGGAGTCGGGTCCTCTGGGAAAGGACGACCGAATGTGAGTTCTGGTTTGCCAGTGATGTGCTTGGATTATGTGCTTGGATTGTATGTTCTATGTTGTGTTCAGGTGTGAGCTTGTGAGTGTGCTTGGTCCTTGGGTTAGGACGACTTCTGAGAGTTCCGGTGCTTTTGGGCTGAGAGTTTTTCTGATCTTCTGTTCCGCCTCCTCTGTCAGGAAATCAACCAGTACACTTGAGTGTTAGCTCTTCGAGGTTAGAGCTTATGAAATGAGTATGTGTTCTCTCTGTGCCTCGTGCTAAGCATCAATGATCATCTGCTTTGTTTCCTCTGTCAGTGAATCAGCCAGTGTATTCTAAGTGTTAGCTTTGTGAGTGTCCCCCTCTGTGCCTTAGGGCTATATGTTAGTAATTTTCTATCCGTGCTTCTGTCAATCAATCAAACAGTGGGTTCTATTCTGAATGTTAGTTCCTTGTGAGTTTTGGAGTATTCTGGCACTAGCAGTGCTTTTGTTCACATTCTGCTTTCGTCGAATTTTGAGGACGAAATTCTTTTTAAGGGGGGTATATTGTATTCCCCAGATTTTTTTTTAATTTCCTTTCTGATTCGTAAAGGGAGTTGTGCTATTTTGTAATCTTATATTAGATTGTCTATGACATTCTCCTAATGTCATATGTTAGTTTGAGGAAGGAGGGTTATATTGGTCTTCTTCCTTTTTGGTTATTGATTATTTTCTTAAGAGAGAGATTTCCTAAACTATTTTATTTCCTCATTCTCTCTTATTCTAATTCACGTTTAATTAGTCCCTCTCCTTCATCTCTCACATTGACGGTTCTCTCGACAGTTTCATCGCTCTCAAACCCTCATCCCTTTGCTCATCCTCTTCTTCAATTTCTTTCAATTGAAATCGCTAGAGGTCTATAGAGGGAATTGTGTTCGTCCGTCGGTCGTCAATCAGGTTGGATTGTAGATTGGTTCTCTTCTCCATTAAGGCTTCCTCTTCTCTTTTCTAATTCTGATTTTGTATTTTGGGAGCGGTTCAATTCGAGGGGTTGTCATTCGATTGGAGGTTCGGGAAGGCGATTCGTAGAGTCCGCAGAGATGGCTTAGCTACGGCGCTCTCGACTTGCGCCCGAACTTCGGAGCTCGGACACAAGTCGGACAGGCCACGGAATGGACCAAAATGTTGTTTTAAGTTGAGGAAAATGTTTTCAAAATCGTGATTTAACTAGCATGTTAATTAGGGTTATTCAAACATGTTTATGACTATAATGACAAATAAAGTGAAGAGTTATAACAAAGTGTGAAGAATTAATAAACTAGTTATGTGAAGTAATAAGTTACAATGGACTAGTACGTTAATTAACCGACGTTACTAATGTGTATAGGATTCTTCAACGGTGGAAATCAAACGAAGCAAGGACCAAGGTATGGTTTTCTTGCAGTCTGTTGCCTACCGGTTTACACCGGCTTGTGTGTTGTTTGTTTTTGTGTTTTTATGACCTTGTAAGACTTAAGTCATGTAATGAGTTTACAGTTGTTACAATATTATGTTGTTGAGATGCGACTCCATTTCCTTTGTGTGTGTCTAAAAAGACTTAATCACTTGATTGTGATCTGTGTATTATGTTACAATGTTAAGCTACTAACAAGTGCTAATGGGGAAGTGAGGAGTCCGTTAGTTCCGGCCACGCGTGTGAGTATGGAGTCGATGACATTTACCGGTTCGATTCTTCTCTTGTATGTTGAGGTTGTTTTCCAATTTGGTTTCAATCTTCCCTTTAGCTTATCCAAGCTATTTTACTGACTCACGTCGGGCCACAGGGGCATACTATGGTTATTCGGCGTGCTTGGGATCACTATATCCGACACACCTTGTGATTAAGTTATCCGTCCAATTTAAAATGGCGGTAACGAGTTATGTAACAGCTAGTATGAGTATGGCAACATCCTCTAGGCTCCCCATGTGATCTAACTTGTTGGTTCGTTTCCTAAAAGGATTCGTTCTTGTGTGTTATGTGTGATGTTATTTGCTATGCGATATTCTTGCTATGCTAATATATATGTTGTTGTTGTGTAAAATGAATGCCATGTTATCATGACAAAAGGTTGCGTGTATCCCGGTAGCCGATGGGCTGCGCATTAGCCATACCAGCAAAGGGTTGCTGACCCCCTTTGGGGGCTATGTTTTATTGCAGGATGAGGATCGAAGAAGCGGAGTGGCTTAGATCTAGGCTGATGTAATACTTTGGCTAAATTTTGGATATCGGGCCCGGGATGTGCCTGTGCTCCCGTAGCAATATATGTTTCAGTTGTTGACAGTATACAATGGAAGTTATATAGTGACAAATGTATAATTATGGGTTGTAAGCTAGATACTCGGTAATATGAATATGTACTTATTATGGTTTTAGTTTTTTATGCTCGGGAGTTTGATCATCCAGACCGATACAACTTGTATTTATTCAGCCTTGTTAGCCACGTGGGTGGTTGACGGGGTGTAGCACCAATCGTTAGTTATTGTTTAGTTGCTTAATTTTCCGCTGCGATTCCAGTTATTATTAAGTGCGCAGTAGGGGTGTTACAACTAGAAAGAATAAAAGATAGAAAATGAAAACAATTAAATTATTTGTTTGGTTGAACCTGATGTGGGAAGTCGAACTTGATCCTGATCAGATCAAGGGAAACCGAACACAAATTGGAGTGGAAAGATAGTTCAACACTGATGCTGATCATATCAGGGTCGAATGACTCTTGAAGCTCCCCTCAAGTGGTCACAAGAATCACACATAGGATAGAAGTAATGAATATAAATTGGAATTTGAAGTTGTATGTTTTAGAAATTTTTAATTAGTAGTGGTGGAAGAATTTCCTTAGTATGGAGAATGAGGATGTGTTAGAAGTGGGTACAGAAGAAGATAGTAGTGTAGCATATTGTATTATTCCAAGGGCAGCGGGACATAGATGAGTCCTGTGTCTAGATGACCTGAGTGTCTGCGGGATTGTATGTGTATTGCATCGCTTTGGGGATAGATTTGCATTGTATGTATGTATGTATAAATTGGTAATGAGGAACCGGATGGTTGATAGTAATATGGATTGGAGTAATTATGGTGCATTAGTATGGCATGGTATGGTATAGTATGTAGGAACCTCGAGTGACGGATTTGGGA
This sequence comes from Limonium bicolor, assembly GCA_023374045.1. Taxonomy (NCBI): domain Eukaryota; kingdom Viridiplantae; phylum Streptophyta; class Magnoliopsida; order Caryophyllales; family Plumbaginaceae; genus Limonium; species Limonium bicolor. The sequence continues at coordinate 271,522,061 of CM041779.1, forward strand.
TTAGTAAGGAGGAAGAACGTATGGCTTTGGTACTAGACACGTAAGAATGAGTAAGCATTGTAAACCTACAAACTCGAACAACTTTGAGGACAAAGTTCTTAAGGGGGTAGATTGAAATACCCCGAACTTAAATATAGGGATTAAATTAATCTAATACGTATTTAAGGACCTAATGGTACCTAATTAATATTAGTAAGGAAAAATAAATCCAAAAAGAAATAAAGAAACGCTTTAAAAGCGGAAAAACTAAATAAGCGTTAAATAACCATAGGAGGTATGAGACCTCGGTTAGAGTATTATAGGGATTCTAAAGGTTTAATAAGACCTAAATAATATATGGGAACAAATCCCGAAGAAAACGGATCCTTAAAACGGATTAAAATCACTAACGAACCTTAAAGCGCGTTTTTCGAGGTAACCGAGAAAATGTGACTTTAAGCGGGTCAAATAGACTCGTAACAATTTTGGTCAACTAAATAATCATTAATAAATATTAGTGAAGCTTTAGAACCAATAAAATCAATAAAACGAGAAATTAGTAAAAACTGTCAAAAACGGGAAGTTGTGGGGTAGGAACATAAATAACCAAATTATGTGTCCAATAATGTAAAAAGAATTTCAAAACCCACATGGGGCTGGGTGTGTCCGATTTCATACCCCCTCACACCCTCTCTTTATTTCTCTTTTTACTCACAAAAGACAAAAACATTTACAAATCAAAAAGTAAACCTATACTACCCCCACTCTCACTCTCTCTCTCTCCTATTCTCATTTCTTCCTCACGTAACAGCAGCCCTCACCCCCTCACTCTCTAATTCTTTCCTTCTTCCTGCGACAGCCATGGGAGTTTGAGAAACCAACACAATATACTCACTTCTCTCCTCTTGTAACCCACTCAAACCTCTTCCAAAAATTATAAAATTACACCATTGTCTTCCTCTCCTCAAGAGCAACACTTCCCTCTTTTCAAAATTCGGAAAAGAGCATTTTCGTTTTCATGGGTATACCCCATTTGGAGCTTTAAGACTACCATTAGAACCACCTCCTTCTCCTTGTCATTTTGAGGTAAAAATCTTCATGAAACTCCATCTTTTTCTAGCCCTTGTGGGCAAAACGAAATTTAGAAACTAAGCTCTTGTTACTCTCTTGTGTTCTAGCCGATTATGGCTTGTTGATGGAGTTGGAAATCTTGTTCTTGAGCCACTCCAAGCTTCATTTACACCCTTGCAAGGTAATGAGAATTCTAAACCCTAAAACCTACTTAAAGCTTAATAATAGCTAGGGTTAGTTTTAGTGTATTGAAATGTGTATGTATATGGGTTGTAGAGTAGAGAATTTGTGTTTGCTAAACCGGTGGAGAAAGAGAGGAAGGAAGAAGAAAGAAGGAGAAAGAAAATCTAATCTAGAGGAGAAACAAGGTAAGAATGCTCTTTTGTGTAGCCTTGTATATATGTATAATGTAACAGATTTTTGGGAATGAAAATATGTATTGTAAATGGTGATGTATTAGTAGTGTAATGTGTAGGAGAATATATGTATTTTGAAGTTTTAAAAACTGTTACAAACAGGTTGGGAATGAGAAGCTAAGTGCGGGAATTGTTAAGAGTGATTTAGTGTTGTTATGGGTATATGAGAGTTGTGTATTTGTTGGATTGTATAAACAGGTTGTGAGAATGGGAAATTGTGAGCTGAAATGGTGTGTGAGCAAGTAAGAATTATAGGGGAGACTATGTCGAATTTTATCTAGGAATTTGAGGACTTAGATACATTTGGAACAGATTTTTGGAAAGTTAAAATGAGTGGTTTAGTAGCTTGTAACAGATTTGGATATGAAGTTGTAAATGGGATGGAATTAGGTTGTGAGTAATGTATTTTGGATGCTAGGAGTAGCATTAGTTGAGGAAGTAATGGAAGTTAGAAGTTGAGTGATAAATCTGTAGCATGATAGTGGAGACCAAAATCTGTAGCAAAGAGGTATCAAATTGCGTTGTGGAACTAGGAAAGAGTAGTGTGCAAGAATCGGTAAAAAGAGTGTTGGACTTGGGTATAGGTATTGCAATGGCTTGGAATTGTATTTGGAATGCTAATGGTGGCGTTGGTAGAGGAAGTATTGGATGGTAGAATGGAGTATGAAAATCTGTAGCATAAGAGGAAAGAAAACTATTGTAAGTTTTGAAAGAAAGTGAGAGAAATTGTGTATGTGGATTTAGGGATGAGTAAGGAATTGATGGATGAACTAAGGTGTATTAAGAGGGTTATTTGGTGGTAAAACATGTAGGATTAAGTGTAGGAACAATGAGGAAGTAATGGGTAAGAAGAGGGACTGAAAGCAGAAATTAAAATGCAAATACTGGGGCGGACCGAACTTGCGACCGGACTTGCAAGTTCGGTCGAGCCCAGATTTACAAAGACGGGGATGCTTCTGGAATGGACCGAACTTGCGACCGGACTTGCAAGTTCGGTCGGACCAGAAAATTCTCCCGTCTGTAACCTTCTGGAATGGACCGAACTTGCGACCGGATATGCAAGTTCGGTCGGCCAGAAAAATTCCCGTAATGCAAGCTACTGGAATGGACCGAACTTGCGACCGGACTTGCAAGTTCGGTCGAGCCAGAAAATTTCTCGTACTGATAGCTACTGGAATGGACCGGACTTGCAAGGTCGGTCGCAAGTCCGGTCCAGTAAAAAAAAAATATTTAAATTAAATAATAATTATATGTATATATATATATATATGTATATATATGTATACCCATGTATATATATGTGTATGTATGTAAGTATGCCAACATTAAGTAAGAAAGTAAAACTTAAGGTAACGAAAAGTAAGTAATAAAATGTAAGTATAAGAATGTGAAGACTTAGTAAGTATGAGTTAGGAAGCGTAAGGGTAACCGAATTAAATTAACGATAGTTAGATTAATCATTCAACTTTATGTATATATAATAGGATTTGATTTGTGAACACCGGAGGAACGTTGGGCTACAAGTACAACGGTGAAAGGTATGATTTCTTCATGCCCTGTATCCTAATCTGGTTACCCCGATTTGTGTGCTTATTTGATCACCTAAATAAGATAAAGGCATGAATCGGACTATATTGCACTTACCTGTGCTTGACTTATGTTGTTCTTGATATTTATTGTCTTGAACACTAGTTTGTATAATTCATGAAATGTATGAATGATGATGACTTGTATTCGAATCTTGTATTGTACTTAAGTATTATACTGTATTTTGTATAAATGGGTATTGAGCATTGTAATTGTGTATATGGCTTGTATGAATGACTTCTGCTAATTCCTAACTACCTAACTCCTAACTTAAGTGAGTAAACCGGAATGAGTAGAAGTCCGATATAGCTTCGGCCACGCGTGAGGATGCGGAGTCACAAGAGGTTGGCTGCAATTCCTGACTCTTAACTGGTCCGCGGCCCAAATCCCTTAAATGGGTAGCCTCCCGGATTGGTGAGTCAAGTAAATCCCGGAGGTGGGACGGAGTAGTCCCCAGGGCCGGAGGTCCCGACGACTTAACATGAGTAAGAGTAAGAGTAAGTAAGTATGGATCCGTAAGTATGTATGAGTATGTATGCGTATGTATGAAGTAACGAGTAAAAGAGTAATCTCCACCCGATTAACCCGGGTGGACCAATGAAGCTAACAAGTATTGTATATTGTGTATGTAATGTGTATGTGTAATTCGGAAAAAGGTAAGTACGTATTGAATGGTTGATGTTGTACTTCTTGTATGTAATGAAGTGTATGTATGTGTGTATGTCTTGCGTTATGTATTGTAATATTATGTATAAGAGCATGTATGCATGTATGTTTGAATGAAATCAACCGCATGTATTCGACCAAGTGGTCGGCGTACCCTCACTAGTACGCGGGGTATGCGGTTATCATGCTCAGCGAAAGCTGACCCCTTCGGGGGAACGTTTTTAGTGTGCAGGTACCCGAAGCGGATGTGATCAAGGTAGGAGACCGGCGGCACGCCTTGTACTTAGAAAGTAGGTAGTTGTGAGAAATGGGTAGATGTAGACTCTTAGTGAGTAAGTACGAACTTGGAAGAGATATTATAAATGTATAAGGATCCTAGTAGACTCGGTTAAGTATATTGTATTGTATGAATTATGAAGGAGTAAGTATTGAATGGAGCATTGTTGTATTGATTGATGAATGGAGTATGTATCATAGATGTGTAGTACTCGGGATTCCGGTCCATCAGACCGATGTTGTATGTAATAGCAGTAGCCTTGTTAGTCACGTGGGTGACTAACGGCATTGTATCACCCATTGTATGTAAGTAAGTATCCGCTGCGTGTATCTGATGGGTAAGGAGATTGGACGGTAAGCAGTGTATTAATGGTAGGGGTGTTACAAAATTAGGGAGTCTTCTTCTAGATGACTTCTCAATCTCTTTTCTCTTTTTATCTCGTTAACATGTCTGACAAGTGAGGATTTGCTCTGGGAGAGGGTTGTTTTAATGGATATGAGTTAGCTTAGTTTTTCTATAGTTTGAATATGAGAATACATTGGATTGTTTCAAGATTAATGTTAATCACTCATCTTCACTAATATTATCGTGAGTTATTATGTTTTGTTGACAAGTAGTGACGTTACGAACAACTCTTGCATTATCGTTGTTTTGTAATGTATTGTTCGAACCCTATTCGAGTAGTGTTTTGGTACTATGACAAGTAATGATGTAATAACAAAATCTAATGTGGTACTTTGTCTGTTTTTCTATTGAAATGTGTATCTGTTGCGAGGAAATGTGTATCTGTGGCAAGTGTTTCATCAGACCCCTTGAGAAGGGGTGAATACCATTTTTATTTGCAAATGTAGTTAGCAGTAGAGTACTGGTGAAGCTTCTGTCTCATATGTTCATATTTGAAATATGAATCTGAAGCTTCTGACTGTTGGTAGTGTTTTTTTTTTTGAAATCCTACTTTAAGATGAAGAGATTCATATATTTTGTCCTGGGCAAGATCATTGGTTAGAGGAGCAGAAGCAGTGGTTGTTAATTACCATTTGATCCTTCAAACTGTGTCCTGCTGGTTGGAATAAGTGGGACAATTATGTCAAAACAGTGATCAAGTTGGATTCCAAATTTTACTCAGTTTTGCACTAACTGTAAAGATTGGCATCAGCTTCTTTTCTTTCTTATACCATCTCAACGAGTAAGTCTACACTCTATTCTGGTTGCAATATTTGAAATAGAGTGGAGTTGTTCCTCTGCAACGAGTAAGTCTGCACTCTACTCTGGTTGGTATCGCTGCTGATTTCTTTTTCTTCTACTCTTTTTACTGCATACCAGTGGCGGACCAAGGATTTCATAATATGGGTGTCAAAATATAAGATCATTACTATAGTGCTATAAATTTTTTATCATTAATCTAATAAACAAAATGAAACAATGACATGAAATACTAAAGCTATAATTTATTCATCAAATTAGACTTCTATGACTTTTCATGTTATGAAACCTATTAATAATACCATTAATTGTTGGCTATAGTAGGAAACACATTTTTCTCAATAAGGTCACTAGAGTATCATTCATGAATTCATCACCAATTCGGTTTTGTAGATGAGCCTTCACAATTTTCATTGTAGAAAAAGCTTATTCCACAATCTACAATTGTTATTGGAAGAACCTAAGCGAATTTCAAAAGTTGATAAACCAACAGATACCACTCATGCTTATTGGTTGTCACTAAATTTTGAGAAAGACCATTAAAATAAATAAGTGATAGAAACTGAATATAATATTCTTGACCTATGTTGTCGGAAAGGTGTGATGATGTTGTTGTAGCCTAATGTGAACAAAAGTAGGATTTATTGAAAAAAAATGGTATGTCTAGTCTATAGAACACACACTTTTGTTCTTTTAAAAAATATTATTATAGTGATATATGTGTTTAAAAAGCCCAAATCTTGTAAACCCATTACAATATATCCATTTCTTTAGTGTCAACCTAGTAAATTAATTACAAATAATTATAATAAATAAGTAAACTTTAGAATTTTTTTTTAATGTGTGTCAATAGACACACTTAGCACCATTGTAGGTCCCCCCTACTGCATACAACTAGTTAATTAAGTCCTTGATTGATTCATTTGCTTCATTTGTTCTATTCTGATTACACATTTGTTCTCGTTCGCACTAAGCTCCAATGTATGAAGTTGTTGGTTGTTTGTGGAGCACAGGTGGTAATAAGTGCTGCACTATTTTTATAATCAGTGGTTCTTCTTGATTGCTGTAACGCTAAACAAATACACATCTTTTTTAGTTTTCACACACTAGATTTATTCTTCTTAAGGAATCACCTTTTTTCTGAAAGACTTCAGGGTCACAAAACTCTGAATATGTGTAACTCCAAACTACTACAAAACTAGCACTGGCTCACCAAAAAAGTAACTTCAAACGGTTACGTTTCATTAAAAAAGTAGCACTAATTAATGTGTAAAGCCACAGCCTAGTCCCTACCTTGAAGGTGCATTTTGATAACAGCAAGAAAAGTAACTCCAAACTATTATTACTTTGTCTATTATCATTACATTACTGAAAACCCTCCAAACTATTACTACTTTGTCTATCTTTATTACATTACTGAAAACCGTAAAAAATAATGCTATAACTATGACAAATACTATCTTCATATAACCATCATTCGTCGTCTAAAGCTTAGCCAATCTTGTCTTTTGTATCTCCTCGAGCTTATTCAACAGACTTGCATTTTGATTCTTCAATTCAAGCAGCATAGATTTGATATCACCAGCGGAAGAAGAAGCTATTGATGAGGCATGGATTGGTGAAGCATGGACTGGTGGGTAGACGTCTCTCCACTATACAAAAAATTTGCACGTATTATTGGCACAATTGAATCACGACTTCTTGTAGTTTCTAACATTACGGGTAACATGCAATTGTGCACTCAAATTGTAGTGGCATTTCACATCCCTCGTAGGGGTTGAGTTGAAATTGTGCCCAGTAGAGGACGACAATTTGCATGGAAAATCAAACAGAAACACAAACTTAATTCTATCACAACAAGTGAGCTCAGATTGGTCCATATGGCCATTATCATAGCTTCGTAAGTGGGTTATAATTCTTTACATGTTGTATCTATGAAGCAACCCTATCATTTACCGCTTCAATGCATTCAAGCGGAGCAATTACATGAAGAGTTGTTTCTACACAGATAAGTACACATCAAGTCATAACCACACATAAAAGGCCATTCAGCAAAAATAACATCATTGATAAACATATACATAACTTGCAGACATAACCAATAGCTGCTTCTTATAATAGAAGATGTTCCAGATCACAAAAGCAGATAACAGATGCACATTTCAATCTATTTCAGCCAGACAAAAAGCACAGAACAACAAATGTTCTAGTAAGCAGCAGATGTTCCAGGTAGCCCGTAGATATAGCAGGTTTTGGTAATTACCCAAACATTTTTTTGTACCCATAAATGGATACCATAATTCAGAACGTGAATAAGACAGAGGAAGAGAGGCGACCATCAAAGCCAAACAACAAAGCAACGAGGTCAGTCATATAAACGGGACATAATCGCCAGGGAAATTTCCCAAGTTCTAGAACCCTAAATCCAGGATCGAAGACAGGCGAGAGAAATTTCCCCAAATTCAGTTCATGACGTGAATAAACCAGATAAACGGGACGGGATCGCGCGAGAACCCTAAATCACAAACGAGGGAAATCGACTGAAGATTCATTACCACATTCAGTATGTGAATGAACCAGATGAAGTGGATTGAAAACCAAGACCAAACAACCAGCCAACAAACGGGACAGAATCGCGACGGTGGTGACTTCAAATTCCAGAACCCTGAATCGAGTACAGAGTAGAGCAGTGATACCGGGGATTCAACAGCGAAAAAGAAAGCAATTTTTGAACCATAGATTGAAGACAAAATAGAGCAGCAACACCTAGGCCGAGAATTGTTGCAATGAAATCAAGTTTTTCCTTACCTTAAACAGACTGGCGCAATAGATTAGGGATTCGAACCAACAAACACGAAGCTGTTGAGACAAGTGAGGAGTAGAAGGTATCGAATTATGATACACTAAACCCATTACTGGGATCAACAGGATGATAGCGGTAAATAACATGTATGTTTGGTCAAGGGAGGTCAAATGGTCAATAACCGTTAGTGGTAGACAGAAATAGAGAAAATGTGTGACGGAAGATAATTTGTTTATACCTGATGGGTGGGCAGTGTTAATTATCAAAGTTCGTGGGTGGGCACCGTAATTTTTCCTATTCATATGTCCGATTTCTTTTTTTTTCATTTCTAAAAAATACATGTCCGACTTTATTGAAATTATGTTTTTCCAAATTCTTGCCTTAATCCGGGTGTAATTAAGTTGTTTGTTTTATACATATATTCCTTAGTGCATATTTAGTAAGATAAATTTAATATTCTTTTTTTAAAAAAAATTATACTTTACACATAAAAAATATTTTTTAATAAAATATGTAATTTATCTTGATCTAGGTATTTTGTCACCGTCATATAGAAGCTGGGTTCTAATACGTAGATTGGACATTTTGTTTTTTCAACAATGGGCATACTTGTAATTGTTTTTTCTTCTCTTCTCCTTCGTTTGAAATCCCATTTCATTTCTCTCTCATCCCCTCTCTCTATCTCTCTCTCTGTAATATTGTTCTCATTTTGTCGATAATATCACTATAAATATTTATTTTGTCTAAATACTTCATCCGTCGTAATATCATTATAAATATTTATTTTTCTCTAAAATTTTATTAATGTCCGGGGTAGAATATGGAAAATTATTTATCTATAGAATATTTTCGTCTATAATATTTCTCACGTTTTGTCGATATAATCACTATACATATTTATTTTGTCCGAATACTTCATCCGTCGTAAATATCTATATATAATAAAAAAATTATTTTTTTAGTTATAAAATATATAATTATTAAATATATTTTGTTGTATTTTAGATTTCAATGTAAAATTATATACTAACAATATATATAAAGGTTTTCATATTTATTTTCTAAATTTATATATTTTCTTGTTGTATTTCATACTTTGTGTAAAATACTAATGTAAGTATTAAATATAATTATAACATAGGTGGTTAGTTAATTTAATAAGCTTAAGAGACTACTCTAACATTATTCTTACTAAAATGAATTATTAAGTTTAAAGTAGTGTGGTACCATAAGGTTAATTGATTTTTTTATATATGTAAGTTAGCGTTCGATTTTCTATCAGACACTAATATTGGACGCTAATTTGCATCCGCTAGTGTCCAGTTTATTATTGGACGCTAATAGCGGACGCTAACCTGCGTCCAACTAGTGTCCAAAATCGATTTAGACACTATTCAGTGTCCAACAATAAATCAGACGCTAATCGAAAAATAGTGTCCGCTTCTTCATTGGACGCTAATTTCAGACGCTAAATCCAGTTTTTCTTGTAGTGCACCGTTTACATCCCCTCTTGTCCTCCTCTATGGATTTTTTTGGGTCGTGCCTCATTCCGGAACCCATGACTATTACTGATACCTCCCAGTTTTTTAAGAATAGACCTGGATGCAATTGGTGATTACTCCTGTTTTTAGCTTCATTGATGAATGAACGTAAATGAATATTAGAGTTACGAGGATCCAGGACCTGATGCGAATAGATCACAAAAATTCTAGTATTCACCGGCAAAAATGATGCTGATGACAACGATGATGACGAAGCCAGAAGGATAAAGATCAAAATACAAGAAATAAAATGAGTTGAGCTTGAAGTAAGTCCCAAATTCAATACCAACTAGCCCATTGATAATTTCCACTTTCCAGAAGAAAAAAAAACGAAGCGAAACCAGATCTCACCAATTCACCTCACTACAACAAAATAAAAAACCTCAAGATGAATGATAGGAAGAAATTGAGCATAATATGACACGGATAGGTGAGAAGCTAGTACTCTGTGTTGTTGGCTGGTGATCTGAGCAATAAATACAAGTACATGTGCCTTGAGATATTTACCATTTATGATGTAAACACCATGGCTAGGAAAAACTAGTACTCTGTGTTGTTGGCTGGTGATGTTAGCCATCGAGGGAATTTAACTAGTTAGTTATTAAGTGACCAGTCTAGGCCATATAGATGAATCCGGAAGTTGATGTCGTCCACTATATTCTTTGGTTGTAAACACTTCAATGCAACATTAAAGGTGGGTGATGTGACTGTTAGTGAAAAACCAACGACTTAGTTTAAGAAAAGTGAATCAAGTGTTTTAAAAAATGAATCTTATGTTTAAGAAAAGTGAATCTTAACACAAACTTATGCAAGAACAATATGCACCTTTCATTTATTCAAAAGTGAATCAAATGTTTAGAAAAGTAAATCAAATGCTTAAGAAAAGAGAATCTTACCACAAACTTGTGCGAGAACAATATGAACCTTTCATGTAACGACCCCAAAACCACCCTAGTTGAGAGACCGTTACACGCCGCGCGCTTATTACCTAAGACACGCAAGGCTACACTAACGAACTCCCAAAACAGAACTGAAACTCATATATTGATCAAATAAACGATTACAACATGTCCTTACAATACACAGGCGGAAGCCAAACTGAAATACAAAGCATAATCTAAATACAACTGGGCACCAAGGCCAAACAAACTAAATACAAAACCCAAATGCCAAAATGAAAAGTAAGAGCTGAATCTCCAAGCACGAACTAAAACCTGCAAATCAGACGGAGATAGGGGTGAGCAAAACTATTGCTCAGCAGGTGATAAACTTCATCAGCTGAGCACGCTCAAAACAGATACTGAACATACATACATATACGTATACCAAAGCGCTTATCCAGAACGAAATCAGAGACGAAGCAGAAGCCTTTCAAATAGACAGAAGTCTAAAGCAGAAGGAGCTAAGCGGTGGTCAAAACATACTCAAAAGTAGAAGGTAAGCTGAAGCTGAAAGCTCGACGAAATCAGAAGCTTAACAAACTCAAAAAGCTTAATTGAAATCAGAAGCTTAGCAAAATCAGAAGCTTAGCAAAATCAGAAGCTTAGCAAAATCCAGAACTTAGCAGAAGACAGTAAGCACACAGCAGACCGTCTCACATCAAATACTGATAGAGCAGACGAAGTAGAGCACTTTACAAATCAGAAACCCTCAACAGACAGGAAGCACACAGCAGCCTATCTGAGTTTGTAAATAGACAGAGCAGGTGGAAGCAGTACAAAACAAACAGAGGCGTTCGAAGGACAGAAAGCACACAGCAATCTGTCAAATACCAGAGCAGAGAAAACAGACAGAAGCTGAACAGAACACAAACAGAAGTGGGACACTAGCAATCAGAGCATACAGACAGAACGAGTAAACAACTCGTGAACAGAACGAGGAAACCTCACTCGTAAACAGAACAGGTGGAACACCTGTGAACAGAACGGGGAACATCACCCGTGAAACAGAAGGATCCTACATAGCGCGCTACGAGACAGCGAGACCAGCCATCCAAAGGTTCAGATACAGAGAAGACTAGGTCCCAAACAGAAGCTTTCAGAACAGACCAAAGCTGTATACAGAACAGGACAGAAGTCCTGTCAAATCATAACAGAAAGCAGAAGCTTAACGAAATCAGAGCGGAAGCTTACCAACGGAAAGCCTTAGCAAGACAGAAGTCGTAACCCGACTAGTAAATACGAAAGCAACTGAAGTCAGAGGTTGAAGCACATTTTTAGAGCATTACAGAGATCAAAGGCTTATCAGAGACCTTAAAATCAGGAAACACTTAAACACATGCTAAAACACCTGAAAACAGATAGTACTCAGAAGGAGGAAACCAACGCCGCAAACGGCACTCAAAACGGAGCTCAAACGAGCAAGTTACTGTCAAAACAGAGGCATGTCCGAACTTGTGTCCGGACATCAATGTTCGGACACAAGTCGAACCTTCAAACAGAAGCAGAGACAGAGGTGTCCGAACATCCAAGTACGGACGGATGTTCGGACGTTCTTCGGAAATCAGGACGTGTAGCGCCTGAGTCAAGACTCAACTAATGGAGACCATTGACTCATCCCATGAGGTTTGCACCCCTCTAGACTAAGATGGACTTATAAGATATGAAAAAACACCTCCGTAGAAAGCCACTGTCCAAAAGGTAGGTACTCCTCATCCTTATATGTTATGGAAAGGATCAAGCTCCCGAGTGGTGAAGGAAGGATTGCATATGCAACAGATCAAGGGCATATTATCATAGAATAAAGAAAACACCAACAGCTCACCACTAAGGGAGTAAGGCATGCCGCGAAGGATAGGGAGTGATAGGTTCAAGAGCACCTTGATTCCGACAAAGCGGTACTCTACACCTGCTAGGTCATCCATTATATCAGTGAATCTTCCCAATCTAGATGTCGCATATTCCGCAAATACTTGATTGCAGAAGTGCCTTGGGACATCATAGATTTGAACCCAACATGGAATCAATGTAAGTACTCCTCATTTGCTAAAGCCTATCCTAGTTCGAGCCGTTGAATGGTCAAAGGACAACCATCAATTAGCCAAGGTCCCCTTATAAGGACCACACACGGATAACATGGATGCGGTCGAACTCAACAATAAAACAAAAATAGGCCACGTTGCACAATTAAAAGTCCTGAAGACACTCTAAAGGGTAAATATCACAGTGTAGAGGATTGGTGGACTAAGGTCGTCATGAGCAAAAAGCTTTCCCATCGCCCAATGTTCTAAGGCCCGGAACGGGCATGGACAACCATTATTGGACAGAGCAAGGGAGTTGCCCTAAGTGGAAGATGGAGATGGGAGCGGAATGCAAGAGTTTAAGCACTGAGAAGAGAACAGAGAAGGAGAGCATGCAACGAGTAAGGGAAGCAGATGGAGATGAGGGGGAATGTGTTGCAAGTTTGCATGCTTCAAACACTTGTAAGACGGGGGGAGTGCTGCACAAAATCATCATGGCATACGGGAATCACGAGGAAAGGGAGCGAGGCAGCGATAGAGGAAGATTGAGGGATGGAGGGGAACTGGCTAAAGCAAAACATTTTAACCATTACATTGTGCTTTTGATGATGAAGACAACATGGCATGGGCAGAGGGAAAGAAGGCACACACACGCAAACATGCGAGAGAGAAAGAACATGACTCCCACCGAAGGGAAAGGAAAAAGAACGGGTAGAACTCTCTAACTACAATATGCGCGTATACGTCGGTGGTTGCACAACGTTTTTACTCCCTCATGTTTTAAATAGGTATTTTTTAGCTCAAGACAAAAGATTTAAAGAGAAAAAAATAAACAATTTAACTCTACGTTTTTATATTGAAAATTGTAGTCAATTGAAAAGTAACATTATGAGAGAAAAGAGGAGTTGAAAATTAAAAGATAAAAAAAAGTCAAAATAGTTTATATTTTAAAAATAATAAGAACCGTAAAAAACATCTATTAAGGACGGGGTGGAAGTGAAATGTAGACAAAATGAAACAGAAATGTTGCCGCTAGCTCCACTTTCTTTCCTGGCTTCAACGCCACATGTCAATATATTGTTAGGTAATTAAATTAGAAATCCCATAGCTATGATGCATACACACCAAATATGTAGAGCTAATGGGTTTTTCTGTGTCATGTGTCACAATTTGATTGGGTGAGTATATATTATTAAGTATATTAAATTGCAAAGTGTTATAACTTACAAAATATAAGTGCAAATTTTTTTATAAAATTATACCATTGTTCATATTCATGCTTTCAAAACAATTGAATATACTTGTGGGTAACTTAATTTTTTTTTGAATGATATATCATACGTTTTCTTATACATTTTGATATGTGTTAGGGCTAAGTGATATTATGTTTTACATAAATAATCAGTAGTGTTATAAAAGTAACTATTTCTAGTATAAAATTAATATAACTCTGCCATAGTATTGTTTGATAGAAATGATTGTTTGTGCAAAGTGAATCTTATGTTTACGTAAAATGAATTAAGGGTGCGTTCACTTCGAGGCGAGGAAACGGAATGGAATCAGGAAAGGGAATAGAAAGGAAAGGAAAGGGATTCCCCCGAATCAAGAAGTCTGTTTGATTCTACACGGAAGCAGAATAGAATTCTCAATGAGTGTCTTTGTTGTTGTTGGTTCCAAACAGAGAAGTGTTAATACACATTTACACTATGAATAATTATATTAATATTTATCTAATTTGTATGCAACATATACTAATTTTATATAAATTATATAGCATATATAAATATTTTAAAAATTATAAATGACATATTAATTTCTATAGTTTATATTATGTATTTTTTTAAAAAAATTATCTATGTATAAATTTTTTTAATTTTATAGTATTTAAGTTATAAAAAATATTTATTAATATATATATAATATAATATTTATTTAAACTGTAAACAATATTAATAAATATTTATATAAATTGTATACTATATATTATTATTTTTTAGTTTTATACTATTTAAATTTTAAATAATATTATTTAACAATATTTAATAAAATTGCAAATAATATATATAAATATTTTATATATATTAATATTTATTTCTAATTTATAAACAATATATATATATATTATTTTTATATCATTTAAAGTATAAATAATATTTATTAATATTAATATATATTATAAATAATATTTGTTCATATTTATTTAAATTATAACTAATATGTATAAATGATTGTATATATTAATATTTATTTAAATAATATATATATTTATTATTATTTCAGAATTTTATTGTAATTAAATTATATTTTGTATACATATATATATATTATTTGTTCATTTTTTTCAAATATAGATAATATATTACCATTATTATATAGTATATATTATTATTTTTAAAAATTAGAAATGTTATATATTAAACATTTATATATATATATATATATATTGTATTCATATTGATATCTATATTTAAATTTATATTTATATAAAGTATAAATAAATATTTGTATTTCTATTAGATAAAAATATTTAAAAAAATTATGTATCATATATTAGTATTTATATAAATTATATATTAATATATATTAATATTTGTTTATGCTAAAGATGATGATAGGGGTCAGAGGGAGGAAAGGGAATACCTTTCCTTGGGATATTGGGGGGAATCACCAAAAGGGAATTGGGGGTTTTTGAAACCTGGAGTGGGGGAAACAGAATCATTAAAAATACAAAACAAACAACCACAAAGGAAATGTTTCCGTTTCCCTTTGTTGATTACCCCAAAGTGAACGCCTTAACTGTGTGTGAATTATTTTCTGGTATGAAATTATAGTTAGTATTGTTTGATAGCAGTTCACTAGTATGACAATTATAGTAACAGTGATATTATCAAAGTGAATATTATGTTTACATAAAATGAATCAGATGTGTTATAAAAGTGAATTATTTTCTGCTATAAATTTCAATTTTAGATTATAAAAGATTCACTTTTTAACAAATGGTTCATATTGTTCTCGCATAAGACTCACTTTTCTTTAAAAAAAACAATTCACTTTTTCAAAGATTCACATTGTATAATGTGAAAGGTTCATTTTTCTTAAACATTGGATTCACTTTTCTTAAATGAAGTATACATTTTTCAATAAATGAAAGGTTCATATTGTTCTTGCATAAGTTTGTGGCAAAATTCACTTTTCTTAAACATAAGATTCACTTTACTTAAACATAAGATTCACTTTTCTTAAACGTTTGGTTCACTTTTCTTAAGCATTTGATCTTTCAAGAAATGAAATGTTATACCCCAGATTTTTTTTAATTTCCTTTCTGATTCGCAAAGGGAGTTGTGCTATTTTGTAATCTTATATTAGATTGTCTATGACATTCTCCTAATGTCATATGTTAGTTTGAGGAAGGAGGGTTATATTGGTCTTCTTCCTTTTTGGTTATTGATTATTTTCTTAAGAGAGAGATTTCCTAAACTATTTTATTTCCTCCTCATTCTCTCTTATTCTAATTCACGTTTAATTAGTCCCCTCTCCTTCATCTCTCTCATTGACGGTTCTCTCGACAGTTTCATCGCTCTCAAACCCTCATCCCTTTGCTCATCCTCTTCTTCAATTTCTTTCAATTGAAATCGCTAGAGGTCTATAGAGGGAATTGTGTTCGTCCGTCGGTCGTCAATCAGGTTGGATTGTAGATTGGTTCTCTTCTCCATTAAGGCTTCCTCTTCTCTTTTCTAATTCTGATTTTGTATTTTGGGAGCGGTTCAATTCGAGGGGTTGTCATTCGATTGGAGGTTCGGGAAGGCGATTCGTAGAGTCCGCAGAGATGGCTTAGCTACGGATGTGAGGTAGGTGGTAGATGGATTCGGTTGTGTGCGTTCACCCACGGGGTTTTGGTTTCGTTGTTTTCCGTATATGTTTGTGTGGTTTCTGATCCGTGGTAATTTGGTGTAAGTTCTGGATTTGCGTTTTGATGTGTTGCAACCCCGTGGGATTGGTTTTGTTTTGCGTATTTTGTTATGTAGGTATTGTATTGCTTTGACAATGGTGAATCTACCTCTATGGTTCCCTTCTGTTTTGTGAGCTTTGAGTGCTTCTGATTTGAGAGTTCGGATTGTTTAATCGCCCTATGTTTGGTGATCGATCTCTGTCTGATTTGTCTCTTGGTTTTGACCTTCTAAAACTGCCATGGTTATGGTTTAAAGGCTTTGGTTTCGTACTGCATTTTTGACATTGTTTTGATGCCTCTGTCTGTGTGAAAATCGCTTCTGTTTTCTGAGTTTTTCGGTATGTCCGAACGTCTGTCCGAGCTTTGACGTTCGGACATACCCTGTTGCGCTTTTATTTTCTAAAGTCTTCGCTGTGTCCGAACTTCCGTCCGAGCTTTGAAGTTCGGACACAGCCTTCTGTTTTCTCTGATTTTGGCTTCGACTTGTGTCCGAACATCTGATGTCCGGACACAAGTTCGGACTCTACACTGTCCTGATTTCCGAAGAACGTCCAAATCCGTCCGTACTTGGATGTTCGGACACCTCTGTCTCTGCTTCTGTTTGAAGGTTCGACTTGTGTCCGAACATTGATGTCCGGACACAAGTTCGGACATGCCTCTATTTTGACAGTAACTTGCTCGTTTGAGCTCCGTTTTGAGTGCCGTTTGCGGCGTTGGTTTCCTCCTTCTGAGTACTATCTGTTTTCAGGTGTTTTAGCATGTGTTTAAGTGTTTCCTGATTTTAAGGTCTCTGATAAGCCTTTGATCTCTGTTATGCTCTAAAAATGTGCTTCAACCTCTGACTTCAGTTGCTTTCGTATTTACTAGTCGGGTTACGACTTTTGTGTCTGCTAAGGCTTTCCGTTGGTAAGCTTCCGCTCTGATTTCATTAAGCTTCTGCTTTCTGTTATGATTTGACAGGACTTCTGTCCTGTTCTGTATACATGCTTTGGTCTGTTCTGAAAGCTTCTGTTTTGGGACCTAGTCTTCTCTGTATCTGAACCTTTGGATGGCTGGTCTCGCTGTCTCGTAGCGCGCTATGTAGGATCCTTCTGTTTCACGGGTGATGTTCCCCGTTCTGTTCACAGGTGTTCCACCTGTTCTGTTTACGAGTGAGGTTTCCTCGTTCTGTTCACGAGTTGTTTACTCGTTCTGTCTGTATGCTCTGATTGCTAGTGTCCCACTTCTGTTTGTGTTCTGTTCAGCTTCTGTCTGTTTTCTCTGCTCTGGTATTTGACAGATTGTTGTGTGCTTTCTGTCCTTCGAACGCCTCTGTTTGTTTTGTACTGCTTCCACCTGCTCTGTCTATTTACAAACTCAGATAGGCTGCTGTGTGCTTCCTGTCTGTTGAGGGTTTCTGATTTGTAAAGTGCTCTACTTCGTCTGCTCTATCAGTATTTGATGTGAGACGGTCTGCTGTGTGCTTACTGTCTTCTGCTAAGTTCTGGATTTTGCTAAGCTTCTGATTTTGCTAAGCTTCTGATTTTGCTAAGCTTCTGATTTCGTTTAAGCTTTTTGAGTTTGTTAAGCTTCTGATTTCGTCGAGCTTTCAGCTTCAGCTTACCTTCTACTTTTGAGTATGTTTTGACCACCGCTTAGCTCCTTCTGCTTTAGACTTCTGTCTATTTGAAAGGCTTCTGCTTTGTCTCTGATTTCGTTCTGGATAAGCGCTTTGGTATACGTATATGTATGTATGTTCAGTATCTGTTTTGAGCGTGCTCAGCTGATGAAGTTTATCACCTGCTGAGCAATAGTTTTGCTCACCCCTATCTCCGTCTGATTTGCAGGTTTTAGTTCGTGCTTGGAGATTCAGCTCTTACTTTTCGTTTTGGGGCATTTGGGTTTTGTATTTAGTTTGTTTGGCCTTGGTGCCCAGTTGTATTTAGATTATGCTTTGTATTTCAGTTTGGCTTCCGCCTGTGTATTGTAAGGACATGTTGTAATCGTTTATTTGATCAATATATGAGTTTCAGTTCTGTTTTGGGAATTCGTTAGTGTAGCCTTGCGTGTCTTTAGGTAATAAGCGCGCGGCGTGTAACGGTCTCTCAAACTAGGGTGGTTTTGGGGTCGTTACATTTAGTGGTATCAGAGCCAGGTTTAGCTTTCGTTGGGATTTGTTGGGTGTCTGCATGGCTACGCTTCCGTGTCATTGCTTGTGATGTGCTATGTGTTTTCTGCTGCGTGAATTGTCTGCTGTCTACTACTTGATTTGATTGATACCTGGAGTCTGTAGAGTGTGTCTGCTCTGTGGTTGTCCACTATCAGAGTAGCGCAACGGAAGCGTAGTGTCTGTCTGTGTATTTGCTGTGTGTTCGGGTCTGAGTCTGGATCTGAGGGAGTCGGGTCCTCTGGGAAAGGACGACCGAATGTGAGTTCTGGTTTGCCAGTGATGTGCTTGGATTATGTGCTTGGATTGTATGTTCTATGTTGTGTTCAGGTGTGAGCTTGTGAGTGTGCTTGGTCCTTGGGTTAGGACGACTTCTGAGAGTTCCGGTGCTTTTGGGCTGAGAGTTTCTGATCTTCTGTTCCGCCTCCTCTGTCAGGAAATCAACCAGTACACTTGAGTGTTAGCTCTTCGAGGTTAGAGCTTATGAAATGAGTATGTGTTCTCTCTGTGCCTCGTGCTAAGCATCAATGATCATCTGCTTTGTTTCCTCTGTCAGTGAATCAATCAGCCAGTGTATTCTAAGTGTTAGCTTTGTGAGTGTCCCCCTCTGTGCCTTAGGGCTATATGTTAGTAATTTTCTATCCGTGCTTCTGTCAATCAATCAAACAGTGGGTTCTATTCTGAATGTTAGTTCCTTGTGAGTTTTGGAGTATTCTGGCACTAGCAGTGCTTTTGTTCACATTCTGCTTTCGTCGAATTTTGAGGACGAAATTCTTTTTAAGGGGGGTATATTGTTATTCCCCAGATTTTTTTTAATTTCCTTTCTGATTCGTAAAGGGAGTTGTGCTATTTTGTAATCTTATATTAGATTGTCTATGACATTCTCCTAATGTCATATGTTAGTTTGAGGAAGGAGGGTTATATTGGTCTTCTTCCTTTTTGGTTATTGATTATTTTCTTAAGAGAGAGATTTCCTAAACTATTTTATTTCCTCATTCTCTCTTATTCTAATTCACGTTTAATTAGTCCCTCTCCTTCATCTCTCACATTGACGGTTCTCTCGACAGTTTCATCGCTCTCAAACCCTCATCCCTTTGCTCATCCTCTTCTTCAATTTCTTTCAATTGAAATCGCTAGAGGTCTATAGAGGGAATTGTGTTCGTCCGTCGGTCGTCAATCAGGTTGGATTGTAGATTGGTTCTCTTCTCCATTAAGGCTTCCTCTTCTCTTTTCTAATTCTGATTTTGTATTTTGGGAGCGGTTCAATTCGAGGGGTTGTCATTCGATTGGAGGTTCGGGAAGGCGATTCGTAGAGTCCGCAGAGATGGCTTAGCTACGGATGTGAGGTAGGTGGTAGATGGATTCGGTTGTGTGCGTTCACCCACGGGGGTTTTGGTTTCGTTGTTTTCCGTATATGTTTGTGTGGTTTCTGATCCGTGGTAATTTGGTGTAAGTTCTGGATTTGCGTTTTGATGTGTTGCAACCCCGTGGGATTGGTTTTGTTTTGCGTATTTTGTTATGTAGGTATTGCTTTGACAATGGTGAATCTACCTCTATGGTTCCCTTCTGTTTTTTGTGAGCTTTGAGTGCTTCTGATTTGAGAGTTCGGATTGTTTAATCGCCCTATGTTTGGTGATCTCTCTGTCTGATTTGTCTTGGTTTTGACCTTCTAAAACTGCCATGGTTATGGTTTAAAGGCTTTGGTTTCGTACTGCATTTTTGACATTGTTTTGATGCCTCTGTCTGTGTGAAAATCGCTTCTGTTTTCTGAGTTTTTCGGTATGTCCGAACGTCTGTCCGAGCTTTGACGTTCGGACATACCCTGTTGCGCTTTTATTTTCTAAAGTCTTCGCTGTGTCCGAACTTCCGTCCGAGCTTTGAAGTTCGGACACAGCCTTCTGTTTTCTCTGATTTTGGCTTCGACTTGTTGTGTCCGAACATCTGATGTCCGGACACAAGTTCGGACTCTACACGTCCTGATTTCCGAAGAACGTCCGAACATCCGTCCGTACTTGGATGTTCGGACACCTCTGTCTCTGTCTCTGCTTCTGAAGGTCCGAACGATTGTGTCCGAACACGTGACACAAGTTCGGACATGCCTCTGTTTTGACAGGTAACTTGCTCGTTTGAGCTCCGTTTTGAGTGCCGTTTGCGGCGTTGGTTTCCTCCTTCTGAGTACTATCTGTTTTCAGGTGTTTTAGCATGTGTTTAAGTGTTTCCTGATTTTAAGGTCTCTGATAAGCCTTTGATCTCTGTAATGCTCTAAAAATGTGCTTCAACCTCTGACTTCAGTTGCTTTCGTATTTACTAGTCGGGTTACGACTTCTGTCTTGCTAAGGCTTTCCGTTGGTAAGCTTCCGCTCTGATTTCGTTAAGCTTCTGCTTTCTGTTGATTTGACAGGACTTCTGTCCTGTTCTGTATACAGCTTTGGTCTGTTCTGAAAGCTTCTGTTTTGGGACCTAGTCTTCTCTGTATCTGAACCTTTGGATGGCTGGTCTCGCTGTCTCGTAGCGCGCTATGTAGGATCCTTCTGTTTCACGGGTGATGTTCCCCGTTCTGTTCACAGGTGTTCCACCTGTTCTGTTTACGAGTGAGGTTTCCTCGTTCTGTTCACGAGTTGTTTACTCGTTCTGTCTGTATGCTCTGATTGCTAGTGTCCCACTTCTGTTTGTGTTCTGTTCAGCTTCTGTCTGTTTTCTCTTCTCTGCTCTTGTAGAGCAGATTGCTGTGTCTTTCTGTCCTTCGAACGCCTCTGTTTGTTTTGTACTGCTTCCACCTGCTCTGTCTATTACCTCATGATTTACAAACTCAGATAGCTGGTGTGCTTCCTGTCTGTTGAGGGTTTCTGATTTGTAAAGTGCTCTACTTTCGTCTGCTCTATCAGTATTTGATGTGAGACGGTCTGCTGTGTGCTTACTGTCTTCTGCTAAGTTCTGGATTTTGCTAAGCTTCTGATTTTGCTAAGCTTCTGATTTTGCTAAGCTTCTGATTTTGCTAAGCTTCTGATTTCAATTAAGCTTTTTGAGTTTGTTAAGCTTCTGATTTCGTCGAGCTTTCAGCTTCAGCTTACCTTCTACTTTTGAGTATGTTTTGACCACCGCTTAGCTCCTTCTGCTTTAGACTTCTGTCTATTTGAAAGGCTTCTGCTTCGTCTCTGATTTCGTTCTGGATAAGCGCTTTGGTATACGTATATGTATGTATGTTCAGTATCTGTTTTGAGCGTGCTCAGCTGATGAAGTTTATCACCTGCTGAGCAATAGTTTTGCTCACCCCTATCTCCGTCTGATTTGCAGGTTTTAGTTCGTGCTTGGAGATTCAGCTCTTACTTTTCATTTTGGCATTTGGGTTTTGTATTTAGTTTGTTTGGCCTTGGTGCCCAGTTGTATTTAGATTATGCTTTGTATTTCAGTTTGGCTTCCGCCTGTGTATTGTAAGGACATGTTGTAATCGTTTATTTGATCAATTATGAGTTTCATTTCAGTTCTGTTTGGGAGTTCGTTAGTGTAGCCTTGCGTGTCTTAGGTAATAAGCGCGCGGCGTGTAACGGTCTCTCAACTAGGGTGGTTTTTGGGGTCGTTACATGAAAGGTTCATATTGTTCTCGCACAAGTTTGTGGTAAGATTCTCTTTTCTTAAGCATTTGATTTACTTTTCTAAACATTTGATTCACTTTTGAATAAATGAAAGGTGCATATTGTTCTTGCATAAGTTTGTGTTAAGATTCACTTTTCTTAAACATAAGATTCATTTTTTAAAACACTTGATTCACTTTTCTTAAACTAAGTCGTTGGTTTTTCACTAACAGTCACATCACCCACCTTTAATGTTGCATTGAAGTGTTTACAACCAAAGAATATAGTGGACGACATCAACTTCCGGATTCATCTATATGGCCTAGACTGGTCACTTAATAACTAACTAGTTAAATTCCCTCGATGGCTAACATCACCAGCCAACAACACAGAGTACTAGTTTTTCCTAGCCATGGTGTTTACATCATAAATGGTAAATATCTCAAGGCACATGTACTTGTATTTATTGCTCAGATCACCAGCCAACAACACAGAGTACTAGCTTCTCACCTATCCGTGTCATATTATGCTCAATTTCTTCCTATCATTCATCTTGAGGTTTTTTATTTTGTTGTAGTGAGGTGAATTGGTGAGATCTGGTTTCGCTTCGTTTTTTTTTTCTTCTGGAAAGTGGAAATTATCAATGGGCTAGTTGGTATTGAATTTGGGACTTACTTCAAGCTCAACTCAACTCATTTTTTTCTTGTATTTTGATCTTTATCCTTCTGGCTTCGTCATCATCGTTGTCATCAGCATCATTTTTGCCGGTGAATACTAGAATTTTTGTGATCTATTCGCATCAGGTCCTGGATCCTCGTAACTCTAATATTCATTTACGTTCATTCATCAATGAAGCTAAAAACAGGAGTAATCACCAATTGCATCCAGGTCTATTCTTAAAAAACTGGGAGGTATCAGTAATAGTCATGGGTTCCGGAATGAGGCACGACCCAAAAAAATCCATAGAGGAGGACAAGAGGGGATGTAAACGGTGCACTACAAGAAAAACTGGATTTAGCGTCTGAAATTAGCGTCCAATGAAGAAGCGGACACTATTTTTCGATTAGCGTCTGATTTATTGTTGGACACTGAATAGTGTCTAAATCGATTTTGGACACTAGTTGGACGCAGGTTAGCGTCCGCTATTAGCGTCCAATAATAAACTGGACACTAGCGGATGCAAATTAGCGTCCAATATTAGTGTCTGATAGAAAATCGAACGCTAACTTACATATATAAAAAAATCAATTAACCTTATGGTACCACACTACTTTAAACTTAATAATTCATTTTAGTAAGAATAATGTTAGAGTAGTCTCTTAAGCTTATTAAATTAACTAACCACCTATGTTATAATTATATTTAATACTTACATTAGTATTTTACACAAAGTATGAAATACAACAAGAAAATATATAATTTAGAAAATAAATATGAAAACCTTTATATATATTGTTAGTATATAATTTTACATTGAAATCTAAAATACAACAAAATATATTTAATAATTATATATTTTTATAACTAAAAAATAATTTTTTTATTATATATAAGATATTTACGACGGATGAAGTATTCGGACAAAATAAATATGTATAGTGATTATATCGACAAAACGTGAGAAATATTATAGACGAAAATATTTCTATAGATAAATAATTTTCCATATTCTACCCCGGACATTAATAAAATTTTAGAGAAAAATAAATATTTATAATGATATTACGACGGATGAAGTATTTAGACAAAATAAATATTTATAGTGATATTATCGACAAAATGAGAACAATATTACAGAGAGAGAGAGAGAGAGGGGGATGAGAGAGAAAATGAAATGGGATTTCAAACGAAGGAGAAGAGAAGAAAAAACAATTACAAGTATGCCCATTGTTGAAAAAAACAAAATGTCCAATCTACGTATTAGAACCCAGCTTCTATATGACGGTGACAAAATACCTAGATCAAGATAAATTACATATTTTAATTAAAAAATATTTTTTATGTGTAAGTATAATTTTTTTTTAAAAAAGAATATTAAATTTATCTTACTAAAATATGCACTAAGGAATATATGTATAAAACAAACAACTTAATTACACCCGGATTAAGGCAAGAATTTGGAAAAACATAATTTCAATAAAGTCGGACATGTATTTTTTAGAAATGAAAAAAAAAAGAAATCGGACATATTGAATAGGAAAAATTACGGTGCCCACCCACGAACTTTGATAATTAACACTGCCCACCCATCAGGTATAAACAAATTATCTTCCGTCACACATTTTCTCTATTTCTGTCTACCACTAACGGTTATTGACCATTTGACCTCCCTTGACCAAACATACATGTTATTTACCGCTATCATCCTGTTGATCCCAGTAAATGGGTTTAGTGTATCATAATTCGATACTCTTCCTACTCCTCACTCTCAACAGCTTCGTGTTTTGGTGGTTCGAATCCCTAATCTATTGCGCCAGTCTGTTTAAGGTAAGGAAAAACTTGATTTCATTGCAACAATTCTCGGCCTAGGTGTTGCTGCTCTATTTTGTCTTCAATCTATGGTTCAAAAATTGCTTTCTTTTTCGCTGTTGAATCCCCGGTATCACTGCTCTACTCTGTACTCGATTCAGGGTTCTGGAATTTGAAGTCACCACCGTCGCGATTCTGTCCCGTTTGTTGGCTGGTTGTTTGGTCTTGGTTTTCAATCCACTTCATCTGGTTCATTCACATACTGAATGTGGTAATGAATCTTCAGTCGATTTCCCTCGTTTGTGATTTAGGGTTCTCGCGCGATCCCGTCCCGTTTATCTGGTTTATTCACGTCATGAACTGAATTTGGGGAAATTTCTCTCGCCTGTCTTCGATCCTGGATTTAGGGTTCTAGAACTTGGGAAATTTCCCTGGCGATTATGTCCCGTTTATATGACTGACTGACCTCGTTGCTTTGTTGTTTGGCTTTGATGGTCGCCTCTCTTCTCTCTCTCTGTCTTATTCACGTTCTGAATTATGGTATCCATTTATGGGTACAAAAAAATGTTTGGGTAATTACCAAAACCTGCTATATCTACGGGCTACCTGGAACATCTGCTGCTTACTAGAACATTTGTTGTTCTGTGCTTTTTGTCTGGCTGAAATAGATTGAAATGTGCATCTGTTATCTGCTTTTGTGATCTGGAACATCTTCTATTATATGAAGCAGCTATTGGTTATGTCTGCAAGTTATGTATATGTTTATCAATGATGTTATTTTTGCTGAATGGCCTTTTATGTGTGGTTATGACTTGATGTGTACTTATCTGTGTAGAAACAACTCTTCATGTAATTGCTCCGCTTGAATGCATTGAAGCGGTAAATGATAGGGTTGCTTCATAGATACAACATGTAAAGAATTATAACCCACTTACGAAGCTATGATAATGGCCATATGGACCAATCTGAGCTCACTTGTTGTGATAGAATTAAGTTTGTGTTTCTGTTTGATTTTCCATGCAAATTGTCGTCCTCTACTGGGCACAATTTCAACTCAACCCCTACGAGGGATGTGAAATGCCACTACAATTTGAGTGCACAATTGCATGTTACCCGTAATGTTAGAAACTACAAGAAGTCGTGATTCAATTGTGCCAATAATACGTGCAAATTTTTTGTATAGTGGAGAGACGTCTACCCACCAGTCCATGCTTCACCATCCATGCCTCATCAATAGCTTCTTCTTAGCTTCTTCTTCCGCTGGTGATATCAAATCTATGCTGCTTGAATTGAAGAATCAAAATGCAAGTCTGTTGAATAAGCTCGAGGAGATACAAAAGACAAGATTGGCTAAGCTTTAGACGACGAATGATGGTTATATGAAGATAGTATTTGTCATAGTTATAGCATTATTTTTTACGGTTTTCAGTAATGTAATAAAGATAGACAAAGTAGTAATAGTTTGGAGGGTTTTCAGTAATGTAATGATAATAGACAAAGTAATAATAGTTTGGAGTTACTTTTCTTGCTGTTATCAAAATGCACCTTCAAGGTAGGGACTAGGCTGTGGCTTTACACATTAATTAGTGCTACTTTTTTAATGAAACGTAACCGTTTGAAGTTACTTTTTTGGTGAGCCAGTGCTAGTTTTGTAGTAGTTTGGAGTTACACATATTCAGAGTTTTGTGACCCTGAAGTCTTTCAGAAAAAAGGTGATTCCTTAAGAAGAATAAATCTAGTGTGTGAAAACTAAAAAAGATGTGTATTTGTTTAGCGTTACAGCAATCAAGAAGAACCACTGATTATAAAAATAGTGCAGCACTTATTACCACCTGTGCTCCACAAACAACCAACAACTTCATACATTGGAGCTTAGTGCGAACGAGAACAAATGTGTAATCAGAATAGAACAAATGAAGCAAATGAATCAATCAAGGACTTAATTAACTAGTTGTATGCAGTAGGGGGGACCTACAATGGTGCTAAGTGTGTCTATTGACACACATTAAAAAAAAATTCTAAAGTTTACTTATTTATTATAATTATTTGTAATTAATTTACTAGGTTGACACTAAAGAAATGGATATATTGTAATGGGTTTACAAGATTTGGGCTTTTTAAACACATATATCACTATAATAATATTTTTTTTAAAGAACAAAAGTGTGTGTTCTATAGACTAGACATACCATTTTTTTTCAATAAATCCTACTTTTGTTCACATTAGGCTACAACAACATCATCACACCTTTCCGACAACATAGGTCAAGAATATTATATTCAGTTTCTATCACTTATTTATTTTAATGGTCTTTCTCAAAATTTAGTGACAACCAATAAGCATGAGTGGTATCTGTTGGTTTATCAACTTTTGAAATTCGCTTAGGTTCTTCCAATAACAATTGTAGATTGTGGAATAAGCTTTTTCTACACATGAAAATTGTGAAGGCTCATCTACAAAACCGAATTGGTGATGAATTCATGAATGATACTCTAGTGACCTTATTGAGAAAAATGTGTTTCCTACTATAGCCAACAATTAATGGTATTATTAATAGGTTTCATAACATGAAAAGTCATAGAAGTCTAATTTGATGAATAAATTATAGCTTCTTAGTATTTCATGTCATTGTTTCATTTTGTTTATTAGATTAATGATAAAAAATTTATAGCACTATAGTAATGATCTTATATTTTGACACCCATATTATGAAATCCTTGGTCCGCCACTGGTATGCAGTAAAAGAGTAGAAGAAAAAGAAATCAGCAGCGATACCAACCAGAGTAGAGTGCAGACTTACTCGTTGCAGAGGAACAACTCCACTCTATTTCAAATATTGCAACCAGAATAGAGTGTAGACTTACTCGTTGAGATGGTATAAGAAAGAAAAGAAGCTGATGCCAATCTTTACAGTTAGTGCAAAACTGAGTAAAATTTGGAATCCAACTTGATCACTGTTTTGACATAATTGTCCCACTTATTCCAACCAGCAGGACACAGTTTGAAGGATCAAATGGTAATTAACAACCACTGCTTCTGCTCCTCTAACCAATGATCTTGCCCAGGACAAAATATATGAATCTCTTCATCTTAAAGTAGGATTTCAAAAAAAAAACACTACCAACAGTCAGAAGCTTCAGATTCATATTTCAAATATGAACATATGAGACAGAAGCTTCACCAGTACTCTACTGCTAACTACATTTGCAAATAAAAATGGTATTCACCCCTTCTCAAGGGGTCTGATGAAACACTTGCCACAGATACACATTTCCTCGCAACAGATACACATTTCAATAGAAAAACAGACAAAGTACCACATTAGATTTTGTTATTACATCATTACTTGTCATAGTACCAAAACACTACTCGAATAGGGTTCGAACAATACATTACAAAACAACGATAATGCAAGAGTTGTTCGTAACGTCACTACTTGTCAACAAAACATAATAACTCACGATAATATTAGTGAAGATGAGTGATTAACATTAATCTTGAAACAATCCAATGTATTCTCATATTCAAACTATAGAAAAACTAAGCTACTAACTCATATCCATTAAAAACACCCTCTCCCAGAGCAAATCCTCACTTGTCAGACATGTTAACGAGATAAAAAGAGAAAAGAGATTGAGAAGTCATCTAGAAGAAGACTCCCTAATTTTGTAACACCCCTACCATTAATACACTGCTTACCGTCCAATCTCCTTACCCATCAGATACACGCAGCGGATACTTACTTACATACAATGGGTGATACAATGCCGTTAGTCACCCACGTGACTAACAAGGCTACTGCTATTACATACAACATCGGTCTGATGGACCGAATCCCGAGTACTACACATCTATGATACATACTCCATTCATCAATCAATACAACAATGCTCCATTCAATACTTACTCCTTCATAATTCATACAATACAATATACTTAACCGAGTCTACTAGGATCCTTATACATTTATAATATCTCTTCCAAGTTCGTACTTACTCACTAAGAGTCTACATCTACCCATTTCTCACAACTACCTACTTTCTAAGTACAAGGCGTGCCGCCGGTCTCCTACCTTGATCACATCCGCTTCGGGTACCTGCACACTAAAAACGTTCCCCCGAAGGGGTCAGCTTTCGCTGAGCATGATAACCGCATACCCCGCGTACTAGTGAGGGTACGCCGACCACTTGGTCGAATACATGCGGTTGATTTCATTCAAACATACATGCATACATGCTCTTATACATAATATTACAATACATAACGCAAGACATACACACATACATACACTTCATTACATACAAGAAGTACAACATCAACCATTCAATACGTACTTACCTTTTTCCGAATTACACATACACATTACATACACAATATACAATACTTGTTAGCTTCATTGGTCCACCCGGTTAATCGGGTGGAGATTACTCTTTTACTCGTTACTTCATACATACGCATACATACTCATACATACTTACGGATCCATACTTACTTACTCTTACTCTTACTCATGTTAAGTCGTCGGGACCTCCGGCCCTGGGGACTACTCCGTCCCACCTCCGGGATTTACTTGACTCACCAATCCGGGAGGCTACCCATTTAAGGGATTTGGGCCGCGGACCAGTTAAGAGTCAGGAATTGCAGCCAACCTCTTGTGACTCCGCATCCTCACGCGTGGCCGAAGCTATATCGGACTTCTACTCATTCCGGTTTACTCACTTAAGTTAGGAGTTAGGTAGTTAGGAATTAGCAGAAGTCATTCATACAAGCCATATACACAATTACAATGCTCAATACCCATTTATACAAAATACAGTATAATACTTAAGTACAATACAAGATTCGAATACAAGTCATCATCATTCATACATTTCATGAATTATACAAACTAGTGTTCAAGACAATAAATATCAAGAACAACATAAGTCAAGCACAGGTAAGTGCAATATAGTCCGATTCATGCCTTTATCTTATTTAGGTGATCAAATAAGCACACAAATCGGGGTAACCAGATTAGGATACAGGGCATGAAGAAATCATACCTTTCACCGTTGTACTTGTAGCCCAACGTTCCTCCGGTGTTCACAAATCAAATCCTATTATATATACATAAAGTTGAATGATTAATCTAACTATCGTTAATTTAATTCGGTTACCCTTACGCTTCCTAACTCATACTTACTAAGTCTTCACATTCTTATACTTACATTTTATTTACTTACTTTTCGTTACCTTAAGTTTTACTTTCTTACTTAATGTTGGCATACTTACATACATACACATGTATATATACATGGGTATACATATATATACATATATATATATATATACATATATTATTTTAATTTAAATATTTTTTTTTTTACTGGACCGGACTTGCGACCGACCTTGCAAGTCCGGTCCATTCCAGTAGCTATCAGTACGAGAAATTTTCTGGCTCGACCGAACTTGCAAGTCCGGTCGCAAGTTCGGTCCATTCCAGTAGCTTGCATTACGGGAATTTTTCTGGCCGACCGAACTTGCATATCCGGTCGCAAGTTCGGTCCATTCCAGAAGGTTACAGACGGGAGAATTTTCTGGTCCGACCGAACTTGCAAGTCCGGTCGCAAGTTCGGTCCATTCCAGAAGCATCCCCGTCTTTGTAAATCTGGGCTCGACCGAACTTGCAAGTCCGGTCGCAAGTTCGGTCCGCCCCAGTATTTGCATTTTAATTTCTGCTTTCAGTCCCTCTTCTTACCCATTACTTCCTCATTGTTCCTACACTTAATCCTACATGTTTTACCACCAAATAACCCTCTTAATACACCTTAGTTCATCCATCAATTCCTTACTCATCCCTAAATCCACATACACAATTTCTCTCACTTTCTTTCAAAACTTACAATAGTTTTCTTTCCTCTTATGCTACAGATTTTCATACTCCATTCTACCATCCAATACTTCCTCTACCAACGCCACCATTAGCATTCCAAATACAATTCCAAGCCATTGCAATACCTATACCCAAGTCCAACACTCTTTTTACCGATTCTTGCACACTACTCTTTCCTAGTTCCACAACGCAATTTGATACCTCTTTGCTACAGATTTTGGTCTCCACTATCATGCTACAGATTTATCACTCAACTTCTAACTTCCATTACTTCCTCAACTAATGCTACTCCTAGCATCCAAATACATTACTCACAACTCAACCTAATTCCATCCCATTTACAACTTCATATCCAAATCTGTTACAAGCTACTAAACCACTCATTTTAACTTTCCAAAAATCTGTTCCAAATGTATCTAAGTCCTCAAATTCCTAGATAAAATTCGACATAGTCTCCCCTATAATTCTTACTTGCTCACACACCATTTCAGCTCACAATTTCCCATTCTCACAACCTGTTTATACAATCCAACAAATACACAACTCTCATATACCCATAACAACACTAAATCACTCTTAACAATTCCCGCACTTAGCTTCTCATTCCCAACCTGTTTGTAACAGTTTTTAAAACTTCAAAATACATATATTCTCCTACACATTACACTACTAATACATCACCATTTACAATACATATTTTCATTCCCAAAAATCTGTTACATTATACATATATACAAGGCTACACAAAAGAGCATTCTTACCTTGTTTCTCCTCTAGATTTTCTTTCTCCTTCTTTCTTCTTCCTTCCTCTCTTTCTCCACCGGTTTAGCAAACACAAATTCTCTATCTCTACAAACCCATATACATACACATTTCAATACACTAAAACTAACCCTAGCTATTATTAAGCTTTAAGTAGGTTTTAGGGTTTAGAATTCTCATTACCTTGCAAGGGTGTAAATGAAGCTTGGAGTGGCTCAAGAACAAGATTTCCAACTCCATCAACAAGCCATAATCGGCTAGAACACAAGGAGTAACAAGAGCTTAGTTTCTAAATTTCGTTTTGCCCACAAGGGCTAGAAAAAGATGGAGTTTCATGAAGATTTTACCTCAAAATGACAAGGAGAAGGAGGTGGTTCTAATGGTAGTCTTAAAGCTCCAAATGGGGTATACCCATGAAAACGAAAATGCTCTTTTCCGAATTTTGAAAAGAGGGAAGTGTTGCTCTTGAGGAGAGGAAGACAATGGTGTAATTTTTATAATTTTGGAAGAGGTTTGAGTGGGTTACAAGAGGAGAGAAGTGAGTATATTGTGTTGGTTTCTCAAACTCCCATGGCTGTCGCAGGAAGAAGGAAAGAATTAGAGAGTGAGGGGTGAGGGCTGCTGTTACGTGAGGAAGAAATGAGAATAGGAGAGAGAGAGAGTGAGAGTGGGGTAGTATAGGTTTACTTTTTGATTTGTAAATGTTTTTGTCTTTTGTGAGTAAAAAGAGAAATAAAGAGAGGGTGTGAGGGGTATGAAATCGGACACACCCAGCCCCATGTGGGTTTTGAAATTCTTTTTACATTATTGGACACATAAGTTTTGGTTATTTATGTTCCTACCCCACAACTTCCCGTTTTTGACAGTTTTTACTAATTTCTCGTTTTATTGATTTTATTGGTTCTAAAGCTTCACTAATATTTATTAATGATTATTTAGTTGACCAAAATTGTTACGAGTCTATTTGACCCGCTTAAAGTCACATTTTCTCGGTTACCTCGAAAAACGCGCTTTAAGGTTCGTTAGTGATTTTAATCCGTTTTAAGGATCCGTTTTCTTCGGGATTTGTTCCCATATATTATTTAGGTCTTATTAAACCTTTAGAATCCCTATAATACTCTAACCGAGGTCTCATACCTCCTATGGTTATTTAACGCTTATTTAGTGTTTTCCGCTTTTAAAGCGTTTCTTTATTTCTTTTTGGATTTATTTTTCCTTACTAATATTAATTAGGTACCATTAGGTCCTTAAATACGTATTAGATTAATTTTAATCCCTATATTTAAGTTCGGGGTATTTCATCTACCCCCCTTAAGAACTTTGTCCTCAAAGTTGTTCGAGTTTGTAGGTTTACAATGCTTACTCATTCTTACGTGTCTAGTACCAAAGCCATACGTTCTTCCTCCTTACTAATCCCAAATCCGTCACTCGAGGTTCCTACATACTATACCATACCATGCCATACTAATGCACCATAATTACTCCAATCCATCCATATTACTATCAACCATCCGGTTCCTCATTACCAATTTATACATACATACATACAATGCAAATCTATCCCCAAAGCGATGCAATACACATACAATCCCGCAGACACTCAGGTCATCTAGACACAGGACTCATCTATGTCCCGCTGCCCTTGGAATAATACAATATGCTACACTACTATCTTCTTCTACTGTACCCACTTCTAACACATCCTCATTCTCCATACTAAGGAATTCTTCTTCTTCCACCACTACTAATTAAAATTTCTAAAACATACAACTTCAAATTCCAATTTATATTCATTACTTCTATCCTATGTGTGATTCTTGTGACCACTTGAGGGGAGCTTCAAGAGTCATTCGACCCTGATATGATCAGCATCAGTGTTGAACTATCTTTCCACTCCAATTTGTGTTCGGTTTCCCTTGATCTGATCAGGATCAAGTTCGACTTCCCACATCAGGTTCAACCAAACAAATAATTTAATTGTTTTCATTTTCTATCTTTTATTCTTTCTAGTTGTAACACCCCTACTGCGCACTTAATAATAACTGGAATCGCAGCGGAAATTAAGCAACTAAACATTAACTAAACGATTGGTGCTACAACGCCGTCAACCACCCACGTGGCTAACAAGGCTGAATAAATACAAGTTGTATCGGTCTGATGATCAAACTCCCGAGCATAAAAACTAAAACTAAACATAAGTACATATTCATATTACCGAGTATCTAGCTTACAACCCATAATTATACATTGTCACTATAAACTCTTCCATTGTATACTGTCAACAACTGAAACATATATTGCTACGGGAGCACAGGCACATCCCGGGCCCGATATCCAAAATTTAGCCAAAGTATTACATCAGCCTAGATCTAAAGCCACTCCGCTTCTTCGATCCTCATCCTGCAATAACATAGCCCCCAAAGGGGGTCAGCAACCCTTTGCTGGTATGGCTAATGCGCAGCCCATCGGCTACCGGGATACACGCAACCTTTTGTCATGATAACATGGCATTCATTTTACACAACAACAACATATATACATTAGCATAGCAAGAATATCGCATAGCAAATAACATCACACATAACACACAAGAACGAATCCTTTTAGGAAACGAACCAACAAAGTTAGATCACATGGGGAGCCTAGAGGATGTTGCCATACTCATACTAAGCTCGTTACATAACTCGTTACCGCCATTTTAAATTGGACGGATAACTTAATCACAAGGTGTGTCGGATATAGTGATCCCAAGCACGCCGAATAAACATAGTATGCCCCTGTGGCCCGACGTGAGTCAGTAAATATAGCCTTGGATAAGCTAAGGGAAGATTGAAACCAAATTGGAAAACAACCTCAACATACAAAGAGAATCGAACCGGTAAATGTCATCGACTCCCATACTCACACGCGTGGCCGGAACTACCGACTCCTCACTTCCCCATTAGCACTTGTTAGTAGCTTAACATTGTAACATAATACACAGATCACAATCAAGTGATTAAGTCTTTTTAGACACACACCACAGGAAATGAGTCGCATCTCACAACATAATATTGTAACAACTGTAAACTCATTACATGACTTAAGTCTTACAAGGTCATAAACACACAAAACAAACAACACACAAGCCGGTGTAAACCGGTAGGCAACAGACTGCAAGAAAACCATACCTTGGTCCTTGCTTCGTTTGATTTCCACCGTTGAAGAATCCTATACACATTTAGTAACGTCGGTTAATTAACGTACTAGTCCATTGTTAACTTATTACTTCACATAACTAGTTTATTTAATTCTTCACACTTTGTTATAACTCTTCACCTTTATTTGTCATTATAGCTCATCCAACATGTCTTGAATAACCTCATTTAACCATTGCTAGTTAATCACTATTTTTGACAACATTTCCTAACTTTAAAACAACATTTTTGGTCCATACAGTGGCCTGTCCGAACTTGTGTCCGAGCTTCCGAAGTTCGGGCGCAAGTCGAGACACTAAACTGAAAACAGACGCATGTCCGAACATTGGTCCGGACTTCGGAAGTTCGGACATGGGTCGAGGCAAAATAGAAAAGAAAACCTGTTGTGTCCAAACATGTGTCCGGACTTCCGAAGTTCGGACACAGTTCAAGGCTAGTTCTGAGGAAAAGAAGGGTGTGTCCGAACTTCCATGTTCGGACGAAAGTTCGGACTCAAGCCGAGATTCTGAAAATGTTCTCGCAACAGAGCCTGTCCGAACGTCCATGTCCGGACGGATGTTCGGACAAGGCAAAACCTTCATTTTCCTAAGCCTTTCAACACTTAACCAATTCTTAACAAAATCTTCAACACTTATTGTATTTTCTCCTAGGTTACTAAGTGGTGTTTCATGCCTATTTTAACCATTATACCAAAGTATTTCCTCATCATTCATACATCATCTCCCAAGCATCTTTCTTTCAACCTAAATTCCTTATGTCATTCTTGTAAATACCCTTTTACAAGTTTATACCTTCTCCTTGTTTTACCAAAGTTTGTATAAATCCTAGAACACTCTAAGATGACTTTGGTGTGTCCCAAAACACCCATTGATTTCTAAAATTCCCAAGATAATGCATAAGTCATTTCCAAGACTTTACTAGTTCACCAAACTCATTTAAACACTTATACTTCTTCTTACACTTACCCAATTTTCGACATGTGGATTCTCCTAGAATTTCACTAAGCCCTAACACATTGTTTTCACCATTAAACATACTAGAACACTAAGATCCATCAAGAACACTCTTATACACAAAACTTCACCAAATATACACCACATTACAACACAGTGCACAATTTAAATTGCATAGCACTTAGGCTCTTAAAATGCATAAATCTTAAACACTGAATTTCCCACAATATATTTGCCTATGACCTGCAAATACACACAACAATACATATGTCCTTTTACTAGTCTCTTTGAGAACATTTTTCTAAGTCATTTACCATTGGCTCTTTAAGTAGTTTCAATAAACAACATAAGTTCATTTCCCAAAGGAATTATAAGCTATTTTAGGTTAGCATAATTACCTCATTTCCTCCTCACATATCGTCTTAGAACACTTAGGTAATCGTTTTACCTTAGATCTTGAAGAGAGTTTGAATATTTGTCAAGAGAGGACTCCACCCAGTCCTTGAATGGTTGGAAATAAGCTAGAACAAGGCAACATAAGGACACCATTTAAGGCAATTTTCGGACAACACAAAACATGGAGGAAACATCATTTTTCTTTGAGTTTCCTTACCTTGAAGCAAAGGAGAACAATAATATGTGAAAAGATGAGCTCAAGCTCCTTCCATGGAGATTCCTCTTGGCACCAAAATGGAGCT
>CM041779.1:271558681-271627432 GCA_023374045.1 Limonium bicolor
TTGCCCAGATTATCTCTTTCTTTTCTCTCGTACAGGCATACTTACATAAGGAATAAATGCAAGTATATATACACGGTAGTTAGGATGTAACTACCGTCCTATTAGTCCCTAGACTTCTAGGAGCTGACTACAGCTTCGATTATTCACATACTAAACACACTAGACTTGTAGAGAGTCTTCAACTTGATTTGGAGGTGTCTGGACTACGTGTCGCCTTATGGTTGGTCAAGTTGGCGGCAGCCCTCTTGATAGGTCAATCACCACTTGTGTGCCCCACTTGCCTGATTCTATTTGGCTCATTAAATGCTCATAAATGCCCTCTTCTGAATTTATTACGGGTATGTAATGATGTTCATTGATACCTTGTTATCTTGTGCATTAATGATCTTCTCCTTTTGTCGTGAACTTATCGTGAGCAAGTTGCTTATGTGGGTGTATGTGTCTTATCTGAATGTGTCAATCCTTTGCAGTCCTTTGTCTTTGTTTTTCATCTTTAAACATGAGAGATATCTTCGTGCGGTGTCTGACTGGTTGTCTGTGCTAGAGGTTCTACGGAGCTCTCGCAGACAGGTGCCCAACTGGTTGGGCACATGTTGGATTGAGCGCGCTTTCAACCTTGCGTGCTAAGCCACTCATTTACCTGTTTATCTGAATCATGAATCTTGACAAACGCATTAGATAGACAATACAAGGTTTGCTATCATCAAAACTAAAGGATACTGTCTTAATAATTTCCCCCTTTTTGATGATGGCAACCTATACAATTATATGTACTTGGCAATTCAAAAATTGAGAGATTCCCTCTAAGAAGGATTCCCCCTGAGTTTGTTAAGGGTTTTAAGTATGAAAAACTTTAACGAATGATAGCAATAAGTGACAGCTTTATGCATAGTACAAGGACGATAGACATATTCTCACAAGTACATATACTTTTTCTTTCACCCTTTTCCATACAGCAAAATAGGGAGCAACTACACGACGTAAGATGTTGTAAAGGCTATGACATTCCATAGAGTATAAACCACAAACATGATCAAGATAATCTAGATGGAGTGACGTAGTTGGTTATCCCATTCATAATCTTCTAGGCCAAAGGGTTCTTCCTCTGAAAAAGAAGCTTTGATCCAAGATGGTCTTGTGGTAGGTTTGATCAAAGGTGATTCAGCTGTGGTTGAAAGGTCGGACTCATCAGAATCTATTGTGAACTCCACGCAGTGTGGAGAACGTGTATGTGATAGAGTGACACTTGAGGTGATAGACCAAGCTGTAAATGAGTCGGAGTCTGGCTGAACATAGCTTTGGGCGGCCTATTTCTTTGGGTGTTTTGTGGCCATGAACTTGCAAATTGTGGAGCGCACTATTTGTTCATTCGAACTGGATGTTCTTTATGGAGTTTGTGCCATTTGTGAGATGTGAATGACTGAGTGTGAGTGGCAGATGGAGTAAGCAAGTTTTATAGACACTTTGGATATGCTCAACGACTGATCGGTGAGTGGTAATAAATGAGGTGCTACGTCTTGTGGGCTATGTTTGTAGGCTTTTTAGGTGTCAAGGTCCGAGATTGGATTAGTGGAATGGATAGGACTAAATATCTCAGATCATTTTGCAATTTTTAATCAAGGAAGAAGCAGTCAATACAATAAATTATTTCAGAACCATCATAAGCATTCAAGTTGACAAGAACCAGTTGCATTTTCATTGATATCAAAAGTTTACTTTGAAACAGATAGTCAAAGGCAAAATAAAACATTAATGGAAAAGAAAAAAAATCTAATCCTAAATCTAGCTCTCACGGTTCACTCGAGTCTCTAGGAGACAATACTCAGGCTATGTGAGAGTCTATAAAATCTATTGCTCCTTGAACCATGTGATGAACACTTGGTTCAGAGGAGACAACCTGCACAGTTATGAGAGTAACTCTCACACGCTGAAGAACATCCCGAGCTGAAGTATCCAGATTGGTCCCCGACCTGTCGTGGACCGGTGAGAGACTCCTTTTCCTCTTGATTGCTGATGCTCTTGTAGTTGGTTGAGGCTCCGACCTTGAGTCCTCGCTCTTTGTAGGCTCTGAGCAACTACAAGCTTATCCCCCTTTGTTTTTATCCCCATTTTGGACAACATTTCTGAACAAATGCTGTCCTGAGTGGTGCGCATGCACTCATGGAACATGTCGGTGTCCACTCCGTTTTCTTGTAGCGCTTTTGTTACCACTCCACCATGCACAAGACCTTGGTTGACATATCTACTCTCCTCTATGGTGAGCAGAATCATGGCTGGAAGGTCTATTTTCTCCTTGGTCTTCATAGCATAGAGCAATCTCACATCTCTTTCATTGACAATGTGAGTGCGTTGGTTACTGATAAGCCACAGACTTATCATATTTTATGTACTAGATTTAGGATTATATTTGTGTAAATAGGGTTATATATATGTTATTTATGCTATATTATGTCTAAAGTCTATTATTTGTTCAGATTGATGTTTTTATATGTTTTCCATGCAAGGAATGATTTTCTAGGCAAAAGTTCAAGTGATGCCGAACTCAATGCCGGATTAATCCTGCACGGCACGAGCATAGATCAGAAAAGAGGCTTTGTCGGATACGATGCCGGGTAGATCCCATCCGGCATAGGTAGAGAGTCGCCACGGTTGACCAAGCGATAGCAGTTATTGACCGTTGGTGATTAGGCTGGTGCCGGGTATGATGCCGGGTATATCCTACCCGGCATATACACTGTTTCACGTGGAATTGGTGGTTTTGACCATTAACAGTTGGGCACATTTCCCACGTGTGTCGGCTACTGACTATCCGGCACGACGCCCGGTAAAAGACATATTGAAGCTCTATAAATAGGCCGAGAGTCTACATCATTTGGGACACTTCAACATACCAAATCCACGCCATTCACTTCTATATTTCTGTCCACTCCATTGTTGGTGTCCAAGGAATTGCTGCAGAACCATCCACGCGAAGAGAAGAAGAAGACCTTGTCGGGTTAAGGCTATGAACATCTCCTTCACCTTTGTATTCTCTTCTTGTAGTTGTGTGGATGGTGTTGTGGAATTCCTTGTTAGGTTTTTGGTTAGGGAAGATTTCCTTGTAAAACTCTTATGATCATTTATGGAATTTACGAGTTTCTTAACGGAGGTTTCTAGTCTTCTTACAAGTAGAATGAGTTAGCCACTTATTTGCTTATCTCTAAGTCCTATTTAAGGCTTACAAGAGCAAGAATAGGATAGATTAGGATCTTGGTAATCTTTAATATTGTTGTTCTAAAAAGGGGCAACAAATGCTAAGGTTTTGGATTAATCTCTTATTTTCCCATTATTTTGTTTGTATTTGAGGCATTTGCTGTGCTCGATGCAAGTATGGATATTGAGTTCCGGTATTCAAACTGATTCTGGAAGTGGTATTTACGGAATGTACGATGCCGGATGTCGTGCCGGATGGAAGTTGTCCGGCACATTTGAGGCATTGGCTGTGCTCGATGCAAGTATGAATATTGAGTTCCGGTATTCAGAACTGATTCTGGAAGTGGTATTTACGGAATGTACGATGCCGGATGTCGTGCCGGATGGAAGTTGTCCGGCACATTCAAAGGCCTTGACTATGCCGGGTATCTAAGGTCCGGCATGTCACCCGACATATGCATTTTGCGAGACACAAATCCTCTTTGAGACTTGCCACCCTTGATCATTGGTCATATGATACTCTTGCATTGATATCTTCCCAAATCAAAGTTAGTTTATTTAGTTAGTAATTTTAGTTTAATTGTCACTTTCAATTCCCCCTTGTCTTAAAATAGGTATTACCGGGATTAGGACTAGTTTTCTATAAGTCCCTTGGGTTCGATACTCTCGGTCGTAATATATTTACACTATACTTCGACCGGGTTTTATTTGCTACCCGTAGTAGAGTTGTAGGTTTAGTTTATTATTTTATTCTTTTATGTATATAGTTTTTCCTACAATTTTCCCGTTAGCAGTTACGTGGGGTGATGTTGTGGGTGAGGATACTGAAGAGCACCCTGTCAGGGATAGACATTTCTATGGCGTTGAAGTATTTCATTGTAGCCCCGGGGTTGAGTAGCTGGACCATTTTTCCTCCTTGGTGTCCCAAATCATTCCAGGTGGTTGCTTTTGGAACCACGAGTCCTTTTGGTTCCAAACCAAAGGTCTTGCAGATCCAAGACTTGGTGATATTGATGGTGACACCGTAGATTGTGGAGATGAGATATTCGTTGTTGTCGTCGTCCTAGAGTGGTCCAAGATACGTCATATGCTCTTTGAGCAGCTCAGTGTAGATGGGGATAGGCTCCTGGAATAAGTCTACCCATCCTTGAAATTCCAGGAGCTCCTGAATCTTTCCAAGACGCATTTGCTCCATCCAGTTCAAATCCAACGTCTTTGGTAAGACAGGACAGGACTTGTCGCTGACGTTCTCTGCTAAACATCAATGGCTTCAGCTCTTTGAGCTTCTTTAGACGTTTGAGTGCTTGAGGTGGCTGCGGCTTTGCAGCCTTCTTCTTAACTTGGAAGAGTTCTTCTAGTGCTTGACCATGTGGTGAGAGAACCAGTTTTTGCTTCCCTTTCTCTTTCTCTGCCTTCAGTCTTTGTTCGAGTGTTGGTATGATTAGAGAGGACTCCGTATCACTATCAGCGTCGTGACTGGTATCACGAGATGTCCTGGACCTGTCGACCACTGGTTCTCCAAATACCTCGATGAGTTTTGCTTCAACTTCTGAGTCAGGTTCTGTCATGTCCTTTTCTTGACCTTTTCCTTCT
Organism: Limonium bicolor; assembly: GCA_023374045.1. Lineage (NCBI taxonomy): Eukaryota > Viridiplantae > Streptophyta > Magnoliopsida > Caryophyllales > Plumbaginaceae > Limonium > Limonium bicolor. Next base: position 271,563,467 of record CM041779.1, read on the forward strand.
GTTTGAGTGTCCTGTTGGTCGTATGTCGGCCACTTGCATGGAGGAAGTTTCTTTGAGGACATCTTTCTTCTTGGAGCGTGTGGAGGGTGATTTTTCGGGATGAGGGGGGGTCTATCTAAATATGGTCTGACTGAAAAGCCTAGATCCTAAAATGCCATTCTGTGGAAGGTGAAAACTTGTCACCTTGGCATCCCTCAAATACCTACTCTATCGTCCGTCTTTCCCAGAAAGCATAAGGGGAATGCTAGTGAGCACTACACCCGCTCTCAATGGGCCTCACGCGGACTTATGCCTCTATAAGGCGGAATTGACTAGAGTCGCCACCTAGTTTGACCTAAGATACTAGGAAGGAAAGGGAAAGAGGGTTCTAAGAACCGTTAATTGACTCTGAGATTATGCCTATGGATAGGAATTATCTGGTCATGTCAGAGATTCTGTGTGGGTTCGCACTGGGTTACACCCTTAGAAGTGGCAACGACCACAACTTCGGATTGGTGTCCGAGGAAACCTCGGTCTCCAATTGTCGGGATTGTCTTCTTTCAAAACCTTTTTAGAGAGATTCATTTAAAGCCAAAGGATAGGATTGAGTGGGGGATGAGGAAGAGGGTGGATGAGGTGAGCTTTTCTGCCTAGCTAGCGCCAAGAAGAAGAATGGGTGAATTCGGATGAGAATTAGGAAAAGTATGAGGTTGAGCGAATAGACAAGACTTAGTGTCTGATGGTTTGAAGTTTGTGGGAGCCAAAGAAGGTTTGAGTGTTTTGAGGTATGGAGAACATCATAGTATGGGAAAAGGGTTTTTTATTTGGAGTGGGGTCGCACCCTGTGTGGGCTGCCTACGTACTCAACTTCCTGTCGAGATCAGACCTTACGTAGTTCACGGACCTTTAGGATGGCTGGGCTTTTTGAGGTGATTGGGGTTAGAAGTTGTGTTTGGAGGGGAGATAGTCGAGTGCAAAAGGGTATTTTGATTGATGTGGGGTCGCACCCTGTGTGGGTTGCCTACGTACTCAACTCCCTGTTGAGATCAGACCTTACGTAGTTCAGTGCCTTTGGGGATTGGGAGTTTTGGGGTTTTTGAAGGAATTAGGATTTTGACCTTTTGGGTCTTTGAGGGGTCAATGGGGTTTTGTGGCCATTTCGTGGGGCTTGATGGATTGTCGAGTTTGTTTTGGAGTTTGAGGTGCTCGACTCTGTGAGATATTCGAAATCCTAAAATGATGATGTCTGTGAGACGCTCGGGTCTGTGAGACATTTGGGGCTTGAAAGGATTACCAAATTTCAAGGGGTTCGACTTTTTGAGGAGCTGAGGGTTTTTCGAGGTGTTTGAATTTGATGAGTCTATTGAGATGTTCAAATTTGTTGAACTGCGGGGACATTCGAGTCTGTTGAGCTGTTGAGACGGTAGAGTCTGTTGAGCTGCTGAGACGGTCGAGTCTGTTGAGCTGTTGAGATGGTCGAGTCTGTTGAGCTGCTGAGACGGTCGAGTCTGTTGAGCTGCTGAGACCTTCGAGTCTGTTGAGCTGCTGAGACGTTCGAGTCTGTTGAGTTGCTGAGACACTTAGAGATTCGAGATGCTTGACTTCAAGGAGTTTGAGATTTATGATGTTTGGAATTATTTGGGATTGAAATGAAGTTGAATTGAATTGAAAATGAAAAGAATTTTGAATTGAATTGGATTGAAATCGAATTGATTCTGGATCGGAATTGGATTGAAATTGGATTTGAATTGGAATTGAAGTTGAATTGGATTTGAAACTAACCGGGATCGAATGGAGATAATGATCCGGATTTGGGCCTTGAAATGTGGGCCGGATTGGACCTTTGAAATTGGGCCGGGTTGGACCCTATGAATGAGCTGGATTTGGGGCTTAGAATTAGGCTTGGTTTGACCTTTGAAATTGAGATTGGAAGATGATTTGAATCTATGAGACAATTGGAGTTTGGAAGGAGTTTGAAGTTTGATCTTAGAACTTTTGGAAGCATTTCAAATGCTTTGTGAGGTTGAAGTGTGTCTAATGAGTGTATGAAGAGTATTTATTGTTGAGTGCAAAGAGCTTTGATTTCGAAGAATTCATGAAGGATATCTGGTTTGGAGTATGAGAGGATTGATTTTGGAGAGCGTATGATGAGTGAGTATGAAAGGGATTGATTTTGAAGTGTGTTTGATGAGTGAGTATGGGAGGGATGGATTTATAGTGTGTTTGGTGAGAGTGTGAGAGAGATTGATTTGAAGTGTGTTTGGTGAGAGAGTGTGAGAGAGATTGATTTGGAGTGTGTTTGATGAGAGAGTGTGAGAGAGATTGATTTGAAGTGTGTTTGGTGAGAGAGTGTGAAAGAAAATGATTTTGGAGTGTGTTTGATGAGAGCGTGTGAGAGAGATTGATTTGAAGTGTGTTTGGTGAGAGAGTGTGGAGAGCTTGATTTTGGAGTGTGTTTGGTGAGAGTGTGAGAGAGATTGATTTTGTAGTGTGTTTGATGAGAGAGTGTGAGGAGATGATTTGGTGTGTTTGGTGAGGAGTGTGAGAGAGATTGATTTTGGAGTGGTTTGGTGAGAGAGTGTGAGAGAGATTGATTTTGTAGTGGATTTGACTCATTGGATCTTTAAATTGATTTGGAATTGGATGATCGATTGATTGTGAATTTTATTCTGACTTTAGAGGATGATTTGGAAAATTTTAAGGGAACGGGTATTCCTCACATGGACCGTGTCTAGGACCCGTATGCATTAAGGATACCCCAAACCTAGGGCTTTTCTAAAATGCACTAAGAGGGAAACCTGATTGGCTTTCTAGGGCCACCTGTTCCAGCCCGTTTGGCTGGTTATGGACCGAACCTGAACAAAATTATATTTGGGCCAAGAGTTACATGGGCCCAAACAGGATCAGTCCATACACTTACAAAATCATAGGCAAAGAATGATGAGCAAATGATATGTGGAGATGAATTTCCAAGGCTATATAAACAAATATACATACAAACATGGATTTCAAAAGCTATCCGAATAAAACAAATATATGTGAGAAAAGAATTCGGAATCTGTCTGAGTAATTACATACATGTGGACATGGGTTTTAAAAAATTAAGCTATTGTACGTATGAAATGAATTTCAGAAGTTACGAGAAATGTATACAAGAACGAATCATCAAAGCTATCTAGGTAGCGAATCAGTATTATTCAAGGGTTGCTAATCAATGGTTAGTCTTGTCCTATTTACTATCTTTCAATAGTCAATTAAAGGTTGTAAGCAAGAGAATGATGTAACAGTTATGGGATGAAATCACAATAATGAATAAATCATAAGATTGCAACCGAAAGCGAAAAAACAACACAGATTACAAATTGATACAAATACAAGAGAAAAGTTTAAATCTAAAGCTGCTATGGGGGGTCGCATCGACGCCGCCACACTTGAGCTGAAAGGATCAGCAAGGAGTGAACCAACCATTACACGTGTTTGAAGTGAAGACCCCGGGTCCTAACCAAACTCCAGTTCCTTAGCTAACCAGATTTCCAAGGTTTCCATTCCTCGAGCATTATGTACATGTCATAGAACAAAGACAAAGATACACGAGAATAGTTAGTAATGAAATGTAAGAGGATTGGGGTGTGTGCAATGGGATCATACGACCCTTCTCAATGGGAGGAAAGGGGGCAATCTAATCATCTCCCACACCCCAACCGAGAACATAAAAAAGAGTTTCAAGCTGCCAACAAATGCTATGAATTGTAAAATAAATCAAACATTGGGGTTGCTACTTAGATTAATTCCACATCCTAGATTAGGACTCAACCAAAGTGTAGTATCAAAGATAGGGGTTGTGAGTCATGTGGGATCAACCTAGAAGGGTTTATATCATTTCCCTCAAGATGAGGAATTAATACGGACCATCCAGCCAATGACTGATTTGTCTAAACAATTATAATATTCGGGCAACTATCACTCAATTCATGTTTTATCTAAGCGCAAGGGTCAAGTAATGCTAGTTTCAGCTTACTTTCCAAACCGTATCAATGCGCAAGGAGCAAATGATTATCAAACCAACTGAATTGCAATTATGAAAACTGAAGGTTAGAATTTCTCAAACCCATATGCAATCATGATTTGCAACAATCTGTTGTGAACTCAGCTTACACACCAAGCCCAAAATCTTTCCAAGCAGCCCACGTTGCAAGTCTTAGTCCATGCCAACGGTTATGATTGTACCTCGGTCAAGAAAGTAGGAAAAAGGTCAAGATGATGGCACCACAAGCAACATGAACTTTAAGCCAAAAGTAATGCGCAAGGGGTCATTTGATCAACGAAATTTAATCGCATGTAAATAAGTCGAGCAGTACTACTTGTAAAGCATAATCATGTGGCAAAGATGACAGTATAGTGAGCTGTGGTCAAGAGAGCTGACCAAATGTCCAGACTGATAGGCGCAACCACAGAGCCTGAAGCACATCAATATGGTCAATGTATGTAATCCAAGGTCAAATCCCAAACCAAACCAACCTGGCAAAGTCCTATGGTGCCTTGGTAATTCATGAAACAATCAGAAAATGAGCACAATGAAGTAAACAAGCAGTGCGGTTGGTAATGCAATGCTAAAAGTAAACACCAGAGGCAGATAGATATAGCCAAAGGATTCGATCAACAGCAGTTTCAGACCAGAGAGGAGATAACCGACCACAGCTACTAACATAAGCTTGGCAAAGTCCCATAGTGCCTCGGTCAAAACACACACAAGTGAGGGGCAGATGAGGTTAAACTGTCAAAGCCAAGTACCAGCAGGGATCCAGATTTAATCTAGATATCCAAAGCCAAATTATTAATCAGTGAAAACTCAATCACAATGCATATCGGGGAAACAGTTTAATAGATCGTCCAATAACTCACACTAATCACGAGAGTACAAACCCAACCAATTCTCAAAGAATGAACTAGCCATGAGCTAGATAGTGAATAATCAAAACAGACCAATCTGTTGTATAGTAAATTGCTTGAGCCCAGCAAATTTATGTGATGAGCAAGCGATTCATGAACCGAGCAGCAGCGAAAGCAAGATCGCCAAAAAAAAAAATCACCGCCAAATAAATCACCGACCGAATGTATAATCCCGCGACATAATTTAGAACTTAATGAGACAGATGGGTGATGGGAGTTTTCATCTCAATAAATTTGATGCAGAAATGGACCAAGCAGACGATTAAATTAGTCTTTCTCCCACCAACCCAAACAGATGATCGACATATCAATGTAGCAAGCAGACAATGTGCACGAATGTCCAAACCACCAATCTATTAAGTGAAGCAGAAGTCAATCGTGGAATTTAGAGAGAAACAGAAGAGTCAGTTGGAAACAGACTAGATAAACTTCCCATCCTTGTCGGTTACAGTCGTCATGTTGAAAAGTCCCTTCAATGTGTGCCTATGCAGATGTCGTATCCCGTGGTAGCTCCAGCGATGCGGTCAAAGATGCGGGTCTCGAAACATTAAAGGGTAGAGGAGTGCAATGCTTACCATCGAAAAGAGAATGAGAGCAGTAAAAGAATGAGGAATATGGGTTAAACGAGATCGACTGGTCTAAGAGATTATCTCTGACGAGGAGCTAGGGTTCATCTCAGGATAAATGGAGGAGATGGCGTGCGTGAGAGAATGAAGACCGAGAGCATAACGTTCCTTGTTCGCGGATTGGCTTGCATATTACTGATAGTGAGATTGGTCGAACAAGAAGGATTAGTGGGAGAATGAAAATCGTGAGAAGGAATATCTGGAGAGTGAGGCTGGTGCATTTCTTGAAGATGGAGATCGAAGGAAGGAGGATCGAGACGAGAAGAAGAGATTGACTGAGAGGGAGGAAATGGATCATCGGGTTTTAGCCAGGAATTGAGGGAGAGTTCAAAGGAAGGATGAGGCGGCTACCGTGGTTGAAGAAGATCGATCGAGCCCCGGAGAGCCGAGAAGAATCTGTCAATGAGTAAGTGGTTGTCTGGTTAGGCTAGGGTTTTTTTTTGGGTGGGCTGTGTGTTGTTTGGGCTTGGTAGGTCCAATCCTAGGAGCTGGAATGGGTTTAAGGGTCTGGGCTAGGCCAGAGTTCAACTAAGTGTGGATTGGGTTTGAAAGATGAAAATGGTGTGTATAAATAGAAATGAAAAAAAAAAAACTAATGCTATAATAGTAGAATAAAATAAAATATAAGAAAAAGTGGATAGATGAATAAAATAAAAATAATAAAAATAAATAAATAGAATATAAACAAAACAAGATAAGATAGTAAATAAGTGATAAACAAAAAGGGACGACCTTGAAACTAGACTTTCGATGGAAATTCATTTTCGAAGAATTGTGTTTTTTTAAATGCTTTGAAAAAGATTATAAAATGATGTTTCGTCTTAGCACGCACGCTAATATGTTTTGAAAGGAAAGACAACGACCCCTCTTATTATTTCGGAATTTGCTTTATGGGTGAGAATTTTGGTGTCTATAGAGCGGAGAACAGATTTGGTGCCATCTTTGTTTAGATGATTTGTACTAGAGTTTAAAACTTTTCGATCGGGTTGTTCTTTTAGCGGCTGTGAGGCAAGGGTTCTTTGCACTGAATCTCACAAGTGTGTTTGTAAGAGAGAAGAGAAAATGCTTCGAGTGCTTAGAGAGATTAGAGAGAGTGAGGGCAATAGTGTGACAAGAGAGGAACTTTCGTTGCCCTTTTATAGATATCAAGTAACGGTCGACGACCGCTCCTCGTTCGCTCGCTGACATGTCCCAATGGTACTATTCATAACGGGCAGCGGTCGTGACAGTCTGTCATCGATCGTTGGTGATTTTCCCTTTTCTACCCGTTGAGCTATCTCTAAACTAACCTCACTTTGTGGAAAATGACAAATCTGTTTCAAGTAGTCATTTGACATAATTTCTATGCATTAAACTGATCGTTGACTACTGAACGACAATATAATAGGCGTTGCTCACATGTTGGTGACCGATCATGGGAAATAAAAGACAGTTTAATTTTGATTAATGAATATCATTCCAAGATCATGAACAATCTTAGTAAATCTTTCACTACTTAATGGCTTAGTAAAGATGTCAGCTAGTTGGTCTTCAGTAGAAATATACTTTAGACCAACTAATTCCTTTTCACACAACAATATCTAAGAAAGTGACGTCTAATGTCAATATGTTTGGTACGAGAATGATGCACATGATTTTTAGAGATAGAGATGGCACTTGTATTGTCACACATAATTGGTAACGTACCTGTTTTGACGCCATAATCACCAATTTGTTGTTTAAGCCATAGGAGTTGAGCACAACAACATGCCGCAGCAATGTATTCAGATTCAGCTGTTGAGATGGCAACACTTTGTTGTTTCTTTGATCCCCATGCAATCAGACAAGACCCAACAAAGAATGCTGTCCCCGACGTACTCTTTCTATCGGTGATAGATCCTCCATAGTCTGCATCTGAAAATCCTACAACGTTACAGTTAGTGAACTTAGGATAAAAGAGACCAAGATTCATGGTTCCTTTTAAGTAACGCATGATTCTTTTTACAACTATAAGGTGACTTTCTCTTGGATCTGCTTGAAACCTGGCACATAAGTAAACACTATACATAATGTCAGGTCTACTAGCAGTTAAATATAGTAGAGAACCAATCATCTCCCTGTATGATCGCTGGCGACCGGTTGGTCATCAGTCATGATGCCCATCTTGGTGCCAACTGCCATTGGTGTGTCAAACGTTTCACATTCCTCCATTCCAAATTTCTTCAGCAAATCCTTTACATACTTCTCTTGGGATATGATAGTCCCTTCGTCATTTTGCTTGACTTGAAGTCCTAGAAAGAACTTCAATTCACCCAGATGACTCATCTCAAATTCCCTTTTCATCAATGCTTCAAATTTCTTGCAATATTTCTCATTAGAGGCTCCAAAGATTATATCATCAACGTATACTTGCACAATTAAGAAATCCCTCTTGTTGTTGTTCAAAAACAAGGTTTTATTCACCTTTCTCTTTTAAATTGGTTTTCCAAGAGATAAGAAGAAAGACGATCATACCATGATCTTGGAGCTTGTTTGAGCCTATAAAGAGCTTTGTCGAGTTTAAGTACCATGTCCTTCCTTCTTGTGTCTTAAAACCATGAGGTTGCTCAACATACACTTCCTCTTTGACGTGCCCATTTAGGAAGACACTTTTGATATCAAGTTGGAAGAGTTTGATTCCTTTGTGTGCAGCAAATGCAATTAGTAATCTGGACTCCATCCTTGCTACTGGAGGAAAGGTTTCTTGGAAGTCTATCCCTTCTTGTTGACGATATCCTTGAGCTACCAAACGAGCTTTGTTTGACAACTTCTCCCATCTCATTCAGTTTGTTCTAAAGACCCATTTTGTGCCAAGTATCCCTTGATGTGAAGGACGAGGCACAAGATGCCAGACTTAGCATCTTTCAAACTGGTTTAGTTCTTTTGCATTACATTGATCCAGTTTGAGTCTCGAAGAGCTTCCTTGATGTTCTTTGGCTCGATGGGTGAGACTGTCGTTAAGAAGGCTAGAAGATCTCGAGTTTGTGCTTGTCGTGAGTTCCTTTGGATATGTCTGATATGATATTCTCCAATGGATGATTTTGTACAAAGCACGAGATTGATGAATGGTTGATGAAGATAGAGGATCCTCGACATTGTTTCCTTTGTCGACCTGTTGTTGACCTATTGCTGACCTGTCAGGCAATTTTTCTTCAGTAATGATTCATCTTTGGGATTATCTGTGTGATCCTAGTCAACTAGATCAAATCCAAGTTCTTCATCTTCATCAGATTTCTTGATCTTGAGTACGTCAGCCTCGTCAAAGACCACGTGCACACTTTCTTCCACCTTCAATGTCTTTTTGTTGTATACTTTGTATGCCCGGCTTCTTTCAGAGTATCCAAGGAAGATGGCCACATCGCTTCTGGCATCAAACTTTCCAAGGGGCTCTTTTCATTGTTGTGGACAAACATTTACAACCAAAGGTCCTGAAAGTGACTTATGTTTGGTTTTCTTCCCTTGATTAACTCATAGGAAGTTTTGTTGAGGATAGTTCGTATAAGCGTTCTATTTATGATGTAGCATGTAGTTGCCACTGCTTCTGCCTAGAAGACCTGAGGAAGACTGCTCTTCAATAGCATGGCCCTGGCTACCTCTTGTAGTGTCTGTTCTTACGCTCAACTACCCCATTCTGTTGGGGTGTTCTTTGTGATGAATATGTGTGATTAATCCCATGTTGTTTACACATATCCATGAATTGTTGATTCTCAAACTCTGACCCATGATCGACCGAAGAGCCTTGATTTTGTGGTTGAGTTGTACTTGGACTTTTCCTACAAAGACTTGGAATTTCTCAAAGACTTCGACTTTGGAAGCAATGAAGAGTGTCCAAACAAATCGTGAGTAATCATCAACAATCACAAACACATACCAATTTCCTCCAAAACTTTTGATTTTCATAGGTCCACATAAGTCCATGTGAAGTAATTCAAGTGGCTTGGATGTACTAACTAAGTTCTTTGATTTGAAAGAAGTCTTAGTTTGCTTGTTTCTAACACATGTATCACAAATATTGGTCTCAGATTTCTTAATCTCAGGAAGACCTCTTACCAACTGTTTCTTGACAAGTTTCTTTAACAAGGAAGTGCTAACATGCCCTAGTCTTTTGTGCCATAGTGTAGAGTCATCTATTGAGGCAGTCAAGCATGAAAGATTAGGACTGTCAATATCCTCTAAACTAGTTACATAAACATTTTTCCACCTTTTCCCTTTAACAACTCTTTGCCATTGTTCTGACTTACTATGCTACAATGTTTAGGATAGAAGTGAACTGAATTGCCTTTGTCACAAATTTGAGAAACACTAAGCAAGTTGAACTTTAAACCATGAACTAAATTTACACTATCTATGACATAATCAGATGTAATACCAACCTTACCTACACCGATGAATTTTCCTTTCTTGTTGTCACCAAAAGAGACAGTTCCTTGGCTTCCGGTTTGAGTGAGAAGAACTTCTTTTTGTCTCCTGTCATGTGTTTAGAGCACCCACTATCGATGTACCAGCAGGGGTCCATTATCACTCGATTTTGCACTTAAATGTTCTAAGATCATTTTTGACTACCCATTTTAGTCCTAGTTTCTTGAGTTGTCAATGCCTCATAAAGCACGTTTTATAGCAATTGGATTCATGATGACCAGGTTGTCTGCATAAGCTGCAGACATCTCTATGACTGGTCTCTGACCGGTATCCGACCTGTCATTTGCTTCTCCTCATGGGTGTCTTAGAAACAGATTCTATCTTAGAATGTTTTTCTTTGATGGTAGCTAGTTCCTTTTCTTTTGCGTTAAGTACAACAATCAATTCATCGATTTTAGGTTGTTTTTCATGCTTCAAATTTTCATGAACGGAGAGAATTTCACTATAATTACTTTGTAATTTCATGAGTGTCCTCATGAGATTATCTACCTTGCTTTTATCCGAGGTTTTTCTTAATTCCTCATTTTCCTCCAAAAGTTCATCGTTTTCAGTTTCTAATGCCTCTAGGTGATCAACTAATGTAAGAGAAAACTTTCTAAGTCCTAGAAGTTCAACCGTTTGAATTCTCCTTCTAAGTTTAGAATAGTTTACCTTATGTTGTTCTTCTTCTTCTTCTTCTTCTTCTTCTTCTGATTCTGAGACATCATTGTCTTGTGCCATCAGGCACACTTCTTCACGGCATAGGTGAGCCTTCTCATCATCTGAGATGTCGCTGTCTGAGGTTTTATTGTCATCACTCCGTTCAGAATCTCCCCATGCGGCAACAAAGGCTTCCTTCTTTGGTCCTTTGTTGAATGATCGTCGGACAGGCCTCTTGACCCTGCCGTTGTCCTCTCAGGATCGTTGAGGACAGTCTTTGATATGATGTCCGCGTTTTGAACACCCAAAACACATGTCATTGTTTTTCTTTTGATCATCCGACTCCTTGGACTCCTTGCCTTTCTTCATTTTATTTCTTATGAACTTTCGAACGTACCTCTTAGCATAGAAGACCATTTCATCATTGTCGTCTCCTGACTCGGATCTTTCATTTTCAGCTACTTGAAGGGCTATGCCTTTCCCTCTATCTCTTGATGAGCTTTCTGAATTCCTGTGTTGTAGTTTTAACTCAGAAGCCATTAGAAATCCTAGCATGTCTGCCAGAGACATCTTGGAGAGATCATGTACTTCTTGCATGGCATTGACTTTGCTATCAAAGGAGACAGGAAGAGATCTGAGGAACTTCCGAATTTGATCCTCGTTAGAGATAGTTCTTCCAAGCGCCAACATTTCGTTGATCAGCTTGGTGAACCTTGTATGCATTTCAAAAATGCTCTCCTTTTCTTCCTTCTTGAATAGCTCCCAATGAGTGAGTAGTGTGGAGGGTGATTTTTCGGTATGAGGGGGGGGGGGGGTCTATCAAAATATGGTCTGACTAAAAAGCCTAGATCCTAAAATGTCATTCTGTGAAGGGTGAAAACCTGTTATTCATGGCAGCCCTCAAATACCTACTCTATCGTCCGTCTTTCCCAGAAAGCATAAGGGGGAGTGTTAGTGAACACTACACCCGCTCTCAATGGGCTCCACGCGGACTTATGCCCTAAGGGCGGAAATTGACTAGAGTCACCACCTAGTTTGACCTAAGGAACTAGGAAGGGAGGAGAAGGGTTCTAAGAACCGTTAATTGACTCTGAGATTGTTGCCAATGGATAGGACTTATCTGGTCATGTCAAAGATTCTGTTGTGAGTTCGCACTGGGTTACACCCCTTAGAAGTGGCAACGACCACGACTTCAGATTGGTGCCCGAGGAAACCTCGGTCTCCAATTGTCGGGATTGTCTTCTTTCAAAACCTTATTGAAGAGATTCATTTAAAAGCCAAGGATAGGATTAGGACAGGAGGAGAGAAAACGAGTGGATGAGGTGAGCTTTTCTGCCAAGCTAACGCCAAGAAGAAGAATTGATGAATTCGAATGAGTATAGACTGAAAGATTTGGAATCTGATTTTGAGAGTTGAAGAAATCGAGGGTTTATGGGATTCAAGAGGGATTTGAATGTTTTGAGAGGTATGAAGAACACCTTAGAGTGGGAAAGGTTTTTTTTATTGGAATGGGGTTGCACCCTAGATGGGCTGCCTACGTACTCAACTCCCTGTTGAGATCAGACCTTACGTAGTTCACGCTTTTGGGATTTTAGGAGTTTTGTGAGGGTAATCAAGGGTTGGGAGTCGGGGTTGTTTGAAGGTGAGATGGCTGAGTGCAAAAGGGCATTTTGATTGATGTGGGGTCGCACCCTGTGTGGGTTGCCTACGTACTCAACTCCCTGTTGAGATCAGACCTTACATAGTTCAGGGGTTTTGGGGTTTTGGAAGTTTTGAAGGGTTTGAAGTTTTGGGTGTGAGAGATTAGTCTGTGAGACGCTCGGGTCTATGAGACGGTTGGCATGGGATTTCAAGGCCTGTGAGACGCTCAGGTCTGTGAGACACTTGAATCTTAAAATGGTGGAGAAATTGAGATGTTCGAGTCTGTGAGGCGCTCGGGCCTGTGAGACGTTAGAAGTTAGAGAGGAGTTGGGATTAGGGAGATGATTCGAGTTTGAGGCGATTTGGAGTTTGAATGGTGATTTGCGTATGAAGTGTTTTGGGGTTTTGAAGATGATTTGAGTATGTGTGAGGCAATTGAAGTTTGAATAGAGAGCCTGGGGTTTTTAAATTTGAGGTTCGAAAGCGGTTGAGAAAAATCATTTTGTTGTAAAAGGGCAGATAATCCCGAGGGATTACCCTATGTACCCCCTCGAACACGACACTTAATTATTGGTAAGTGCCGAGGCTCGAAAGATGGGGCAATGAATTTATGTCGAAAAGTAGGGCTTAGAGAGAAACATCATGAATGAGATGCTCTCGGTCAAACCCTAATAAACATCTCTAACTCCTGGGTTTTAAAACGTTAAAAACCAGAAACATTGAAATCAAGTGGAAGGGAGTTAGACGATTCTGAAATCCCGGCTGCTACTAAGAAGGCAGTTACATCCCTAGCACCCCGCCTTGTAAAAATCTAGGCTGCAATTAGGGGGTTTGTCACCTAATGCCCCGCCTAAAGAAATCCAGACTGCGACAAGGGATGTGACGACCCCAGTGCCCCGCCTCGGATTGTTATTTTTGGAAGAGAGACAAGTGATGTCTAACTAGGAAGAAAACGTTTTGAAGAGGTTAGACATTTCTTGTTCCCTGAAAACGTTTTATTTGGATTTGAAAACTAAGTTAGAAAACTTTGAAAGTTGTTTGGAATTCTCGATGAAGAAACACTGATTTTGAGAAATGTTTTTAGGAGAAAACATTCTGTATATGTGAGAAGAACTTTCTGCGTTTTGAGAAGAGTTTTCTGTGATGTGAGAAGAGTTTTTCCCTTAAAAATTTCACAAAATGGTTTCTTTACAAATATGATGAGATTTGAATAAAAGAAAAGGAGTTGCTTGGAATTTTTGAAAAGGTTTATTTGAATTTATTTGAAATGTATTTGAATGAGTTTTGAATTTTTGAGGTTTGGAACAAAATTAAAAGATTTTTATTTTTGGAAGTTTGAATTGAATGTACAAGTTGGGCTGATGTTGGATCGAGTCAGGCTGAATTGAATTGAGTCAGGTTAAATTGAATTGGGTTGAATTTGAAATGAATTGGGTTGGTTGGAATTGGTTGCAGTTGAACTTGAATTGAATTGAAGTTGGATTGAAATTAAATTGGATTTGAACTGAAGTTGAATTGGAATTGAGTTGAGATTGGATTGAATAAAAGCTAAAATTGGATTGAGTTTTGGAGTGAGATTGGGCTGGTTGAAAATTTGAAGTGAAATTGGGCTGGACCTTGAATTGGTCAAGCTTGGTTTGAAATGTGGGCTAGTATGGGCCTCAAAATCAGGCTTCAGAATTGGGCCAAAATTGTGCCTCAAAATTGGGTCAAAATTGTAGGCCTTGAAATTAAGTTTCCGAATTGGGCTGAATATGGATCTTATTTTTGGATTGTGAATTTTATTCTTATCATTGTGGGTTGTTTTGGAGAGTTTTTTTAGGAGAAATGTCCCCACAAACAGGTACTACGACCCTCGGGTACTACGACCTTAATGTGAGTAACATCTGTGAGTGGTCCTAGGGCTTTTCTAAAGAGACCCACAGAAAAATGTGGGCCTTAACTGGACATACATGTCTAGAAATTAAACGGGTAACCTAGGCTTCTAGAATCACATGAATTAAACCTGGTTTGGCTAGTCAATGGATCAAGCCCAAATCGAGATATTAATACAGATAAATGTCCTAACTCGTAATAGAAACGAAAGAAAGTAAACGGATGACAAATTATGAAGTAAACAAACGACAACAAATATGTACATGATCATTATGAAATGATTAAGCAGAGTTCGTGATAGACAAATATTCCAAAATAAACTGAAGATTATCAAGAACTATTTACAATCGAAAAACCAGTATACATCTTAATGTTTCTATGCTCTTGTTAGTTGCTTATTAAACCCATATAAGATTAGACTTACGAAACTCAAATTCGGATTTCAATATTAGAACTACTAAAGCCTAATATATACTCTACTGATTCAAAAATAAACAAGAGAAGACATTCATTTCAAGCCTTTCCAAGGTGCACATTAACAGCGGTGAAGCTAATTTTGTTTAAACCCGTCCATAAACCATAAAACCAGAAGGAACGATCATCTATAATCTCGCTTTTCCAGTTTGACGTTTAGCAGTGGTAAAACTAGTGCCATCGCACATCACCGGAAGTACAAAGCGATTAAAGCAGTCAAACTCATCTAACACCCTCTTCTAGCTCCCTTGAATTAGGTGCATATCAGTTGCACGATGGAATCAAACGGTTGCATAGGAATATGGAAATACAGAGTACAAACGATGATACATTGCACAGATGTCAAACGAAACACTCCAACCAAGCAATAACAGAAACAAGTTTGAAGTTTTTCTGGGCTGAGATTAAATACCGAGGAATGGGGAGAGTCAACGTCTCCTGCAAAAGAGCTAAAAACGTAATCAACAAAACCAAACTTGTTAATCGTTAGCATAATCGAACGAACAACAAACAAAATGATGAGATGATCACGAATAGCAAGCGCGTTCAATCGCAAACAAAATTTTGATTTCCACACAAAAGCGTAACCTGTCGAAGATAATGTCTGAGTGCAGCGCAGAGAGTTATATCAACAAAGTGGCGATTTGCAGACCTACAGGGTCACATGTGTTTCAGTCGGTTTCTTCCCTATTACCAGGACTAACTTAATCTGGCATGGATCGAGCACAAACGAGGCAAAAGCAAGCTGGAAAAGGGGTATATAAGACCACTACAAAACAAAATCAACGAACAAACACCCAGAATGAGGGTCTCATCATCTCGAAAATAATCCCAACAGGGGATAAACACAAGCGTTTCTTTCCAGTGATACCAACACCGGCATCGGAAATGTTGGTTCCGATTATAGCCAAAAACTTCCCTCACCAACCATCATGGTTTGCGATCAACGAAGTCGGGTCGACGATATGCCCCTCCGGTTAGCATTTGCTTGCCTTGTTGCTGAATCGAGAAGGATGAGATCGAGCAGAGAGGAGATCGGGTCATGATTTCGGTGAAATGTCGTTAGGGCGGTCACAAATTGAGGCGAAGGTCTCTGAGGTTTTGGGGTATTGTGTATAGGTTTCCACGTTTTTACAAGAAAGAAAGACTAGAGCCAGCTTCTGAATTGAAGACGCATAAGGAGAGCGAATCACTGGGAGGAGAATTCGAAGGAGAAGGTGAGGAGGTGTTGCGGCTGTTGTCCCGAAATGGAGGCGGGAGGGCTTCTGGTTTTAGTGATGAAGGGAGGAATGCGGAGGAGCTCTCAGAGATGAGGGTCTTTTGTTCTTCTGGGTATTTACCTCTCGACTTCCAGGATTTTTTAAAACATGTTTAGGAAGAAGAGAAAGAAGATGATAGAAGGAAGACACGTTTGTGTCGGCTGGGTTCTCTGTGTTTTGGGGTGTACTTGAGAAGAAGAAGAGCAAATCGTCAGGGAGTTGGGGAAGTTCTTGTTCATAGAGGAGAAGAGTCGAGTCAGATGGTGAGAAAAATCGATGAAGAAGTAGAGGGTAGAGATGGAGGATCCTTGTTTGGCTGTTGGGCTTACAACATTACCTGTAGTGAAGGGAACGAAGTAGGCGAGTGTTCCTTGTTCACCAGAAACGTTTGCAAATTCATCGAGAGTGAAGAGAATGGTTGAGAATAAGTAGCTTGTATGTTCCTTGTTCAGCGTGAAAGGAATGAAGAAGGTCTTCTGTTTTTTTTAGATGGAAGAAGATGATCGATGTACAAAATGGAGGAGAAGACGGTGGTAGCGGCTACTATTCTCGTTTTTTCAGGTTGAAGATGGATGGAGAAAAGAGATGAGGGAAATCGGCTATGGATTGAGGAAGAAGGAAAGCGGGACTGATGTGGCTACTGTAGTTTTTTTGGGATCTGTGTGCTTTTATAAAAGAATAGTAGGGTTTTTTGGACAGATGTTGGTCCAGTTTAATTTGGGTCGGGTTTGACCGGGAAAAATATAAGGATGAGTTTGGTATGTTTCAAAACCGAACAGTAGAAAATAAAAACCTTCTGCTCATGCCCAGATTCGAACACGGGTCGTTCACTATGCCAATATAGCATGTTAACCTGTTGAGCTACGGTGGAATTCAATCTAAAAATGTAGGAATTAGAAATAATCCTTTCAAGAGCTGTATGAAAACAAAAATGCCACCATTGTCCAGTCATGATTCGAACCCAGGATCTGTTGCTTCACCAATGAACATGTTAACCAGATATGCTAACTAAGAACTCAATGTACAAATGATAAATGAAAATACAAATGCTATACTTCGAATTGGAAATCTTTAAAAACGCTAGTGTTTACAATGTAAATATACAGTAAGCTAAAAGAATTTAATCTAGTAAAATATTGTTTTCTTCATCGAGCCATGAAATTATAGAATGTAAATAATAAAGTACAAAACATAATAAAATATAAAACAAATGAAATATCATAATAATAAGTACATGTAATAATGAAATAGTACTACTATAATGAAAATAAAAAAATACGAGTGAATGTAATAAAAATGAGGACTGAATTAGATATGTACGAGTCGCGGTAAATAAGATAAAATAAACAAGTAACAAAATAAAATAAGATGAGATAAGAGGAAGTTTAATCAAATTAGCGACAAAACAAAATATGCACATAAAATGATGAAAATGATTCTAAAAGTAATAATGACAAAATAAAAGCAAGTACTAATAAAGAAAGTAAAAACATCAATGAAATGAAATGAGATAAAATAAACAAGTAACAATTTAGCATAAACCAAAAGAAAACAAATAGGCAGATGAATACGTGAATAATACAGAATCGATTACATGAAATAAATCAAAAATAAATGGTAGAATAACCAAAGGGACGGGATTGAAAATGGATGTTTTGAAAATTGATTTAGAAAATATGTCATGAAAGCTTCATTTTGGTATGCACATGAATAAGTTTTGAAAAGAAAGGCGACAACCCCTCTTATTTTATTTATTATTTTGGAATTCGCTTTATGGGGTGAATTTTTGGTGTCTACAAGTAGCAACCCAATGCGAGTCTTTTTGATCTCATCATTCCCTTCATAAGTGACCTCAAGAGTTTTCCAAATCTATTGAGCTGTTTTAGATGAAGCGATCTTGGAGTATTGCTCAGGTAGTAGTGCACAGTGAAGTATTCTTACGGCTCGCGTTGAATACCAGCTTCTTGATTTGATCATCCATCATGCTGTCATAGATATGTCTTGTCCTTGAGTATTCTGGAAGGTGTACTCTCCATGTGTTATCACCTTCCACATTCTTGGATCGTCAGACTTGATATGAAACTCCATCTTATTCTTCCAGTGAGTGTAGTTGTCTCCATTGAAGAGTGGTGGTCGATTTGGTGCAGAACCTTCTTCTGCTACTAGAATGCTTGCATAAGACATCTTGATCGCCTTCCAAAGCAGTTAGCTTTCTAGAAGAGACCCGCTCTGATACCAATTGAAACCAGCAAGCGCTCCGGATGCGTCCCCGACGTCGGGACGTATCGTAGACTCTAATAAAATTAGATAGTTTAGGAATGGATGCGAGATAAACTTAAACTGGAAAACCCATTTCGATTGAGAATTTACACACACGAAATTCACTTAATCTCCTTTGCCCCATACACAGACTCCCGGGACAGTTTTGACTTTACCCTTAAAGTCCTTAACCCTCTCCTGACTATCGGCGGTTCACCGACCGTTCCCCGACCTGTCGGTCTATCAAATACCCAATGTATTGATACTCTAACCCAGTCCTATCAAGCTCACCAACTCTCTAGCACTTACACACACTCCTAAGTCTGATCCACACTTGCCCAGATTATCTCTTTCTTTTCTCTCGTACAATACTTACATAAGGAATAAATGCAAGTATATATACACGGTTGTTAGGATGTAACTACCGTTCTATTAGTCTTTAGACTTCTAGGAGTCGACTACAGCTTCGATTATTCACATACTAGCCTCACTAGACTTGTAGAGAGTCTTCAACTTGATCTGGAGGTGTCTGGACTACGTGTCGCCTTATGGTTTGTCAAGTTGGTGGTAGCCCTTTTGATAGGTCGATCACCACTTGTGTGCCCCACTTGCCTGATTCTGTTTGGCTCATTAAATGCTCATAAATGTCCTCTACTGAATTTATTACAGTTATGTAATAATGTTCATTGATAGCCTTGTTATCTTGTGCATTAATGATCTTCTCCTTTTGTCGTGAACTTGTCGTGAGCAAGTTGCTTATGTGGGTGTATGTGTCTTATCTAAATGTGTCGATCCTTTGCAGTCCTTTGTCTTTGTTTTTCATCTTTAAGCATGAGAGATATCTTCGTGCGGTGTCTGAGTGGTTGTCTGTGCTAGAGGTTCTACGGAGCTCTCGCAGACAGGTGCCCGACTGGTTGTGAAATACCCCTAACCTTAAAAACTTAATTAAATGATCTATTAATGATCTAAGATGGTTAATAAACATCTAAACACCATTGGGGAACAATCTAAAAGATCTCAACAAGGCAAAACATGCTTTAAGATCGGTAAAGCCAAAAATGTGCTTTAAGACACCATAGAGATTGTATGACCTCAAATAGGATCCAAAGTGGATTCCTAAGTATTATAATGAAGTAATGAACATTATAAAACCATTCTCAAAGGAAACCAAGCTCTAAAACTGTTCTAACACAAAATGTGCTCTAAATTCCTTAAAGCACGGTTTTTGAGAAAATTGACTTCTGAGTGGGTTTTGAGTGGTGTTAAGCATTGGATTAGACCTTGATATACTAATGTACTATAATGTACCACATTGGGAGGTCTAAATCCAAAATTTCAAAAAAATCGAAAATATGGCATTCATTTGTGAATAGTAACCCAAATAGTGCATTTTCAAGCAAATTGACCAAGTTTGGTCAATGGTCAAATAATTGACCCTTATAACCCTTGGGCTGTCGGCAGGCAAGGAGATTAGAAGACAGCTCATTCTACTTTAGTGCTAAATATCTTCCTAATGTGATGAATCACCTTGTTACTATTCCTTTTTATACATTTTAACCATTTAAACACCTTTCCTCTCATTCTCTTGCCTCTTGTCCCATTCCAGCTGAGCCATCAGCCCTTCCAAACTCTCTCAAGATGTGTTCTTGAGTATGGAAGACAAATCAATCTCTTAAGCACCTAAGGTAATGGTTTAAGGCATATTTTAGCTCTTTTTCTTCATCTCTTCATTACCTACACTTGGAGCTCATGATCTATCACTTTCCATGGCTTATTCTCAGCATTTAAAACCTTGAACAATCTTCAATCTCGGCTGAAGCAAGTCTAGGGACCAAGGTTTCCAAAATTTGCATTTTAAGGTAAAAACATACCTTAAGCATCTCCTTTCTCCATCCGGTTTTCTTCTTCTGATTTTTATGAGTTTATTCACTCATAATCTTCATATTTACATGTTTATTCAGTTGGTTAACCATTTGGAGCAAGGGTGGCCGAAAATCAAAGGAAATACCATTCTTTAAGGCATTTTGCTAAGGTAAAACCTATTACCATAGCAGCTTGTTGTTGTCTAACTATTTCCTATGTTTATATGGTGAATTTAACACCATGTGGTGTGTTTAATTCAGGCCGAAATCCTTTGGAAACTTCCTTGCATTTTTAAGGTGATTTTTGCCTTAAATCTTACATTAATTGTTCTTTATGGTTAAGCTCATGCTTGGAGTATAACCATATCTTATTTTGGTGTATTAAACATGTCTAAATGATGTGGTGATTTTTCCTCCAAGCTGCCGAGTTATTACAAGGGATAAACCAAGTTATAAACACCTTAAACTTATGATTTTATGATTTCTTAGCATATATATTATATGTGCCGAGAGTGGAGTTAATTATATGGGTTATTTTAACCTAAGAATGGAAAAAATGACTAAGATAAATTAAGCTAGTCATTTAAGTGATTTAATTAACATAATGGTCAAATTATGACATTATGTGGAAAAATAATTAAGCTACAGCAAGGCCGAGATCTTATACTATAATTTGAGCAATTTTATGTGTAATTTTATGTTATAAAGCAAAGTTGTAATAAGGCCATGTCATTAGGCCATTTTAATTTAAGTTTAAAGCTTATTTAGTTAATTTATGCTTATATAATTAAGTTTGGGGGTCAGATGGTAATTACTAGTAAAATATAAAGCCACGGGCTTAATTTAGAGGAATTTAGGGTTTTTAAATGAATTTAATAAAAATTATAACATTTTATAAAGTTTTGGGTCAAAATTGTAAAAATAGAAAAGTATTGGGTATACTAGGTAATTACCGAAAGTTTGGTCCCAATTTGGTATTAGAAGTCAAAGTTGACTATATAGGAGACTTTGACCAAGTTTGGGGAATTTAAGAAATTAAAATACTACCTTATATTAAGATAGTTATTAAATTGTAAAAGATTTATAAGAGATGGGGTTTTAATGTGATTTCTGAAACTTTGGGGTACTAAAAGGGATTTAGTACAATCCTTAAGTTATTAGGAATTTTTAGAAGTTTATTTGGTTAAATTTGGAGTTTATATGAATTATATAAGTATAATATATGATATTCTATAACATTGTTACAAATGGTTAACATATGGGTAAAAACCGAGAATTATAGAAAGTATAAGGTTAGGAATGATATTTATAACCTTTTGGTATAGTTTGGTAATTTTTGGAGTTATATATAAGATTTTATAAAGATATATGTATAATATATAGTTTTTAATGACATTAGAAAACTATGTATTATAAATTGGGGAGATTTGGTAAATATACAAAGTTTGGTGGTGGGAATTTAATTAAACAGACCTAGGGTCTGTTCGGAAATTATGACCTTTAAAAACTATAGGTTATTGTATTAAGGTTTAAGAATTATAATATAAGGTATATATTATAAGTGTAACAATGAAATATAATTTGGGGTTGATTTGTAAATTAAGGAAGTATAGTGGTAGAAAATAAAACCGAAAGTTTAATGGGTTGTTTGGTATGTATTAACAATATTAACTATAGGTTATAATTGTTTTAATGACATAAATGTCATAATATATGTTATATAGCTATAATATAACATTATATTAATTATGTGGTGGATTTTGTAAATATTTAAAGAATAGGTGCTGTTCGGTAATATGGGCATTTTTAAATGAAAATTTATAATATGGTTTTTAATGTTATTAAGGGTGTAACATTTATAATATAAGAAATATTCATTAAAGAGAATGGATATGTTATAAAGACTTACCATATAATAAATAGTTCCATGATATGTATATAAATAAATATATGTTAAGGTGTAGAAATATAATATGGTTCAATAACCATATACTATCATAATTAAAATGATACAAAATAAGGAGAAAAGAATTACAAACATTAGATATAGAAATTCTAATGTTAAGAGTTACATGGAATAATAAGGATTCATATAATTCAAAGTATTTTTACATAAGATTTATACTCCGTTAAACTTGGAAAAACAAACCTTAGGAAAATAAATACTAAGGTGAAATGTATAATATATGATTAGGAATTATACATGCAATACAGAAACAAACTATATGATATACAAGAGTATACTAAGTTACATGCGATAACAAGTTTAGCATTAAGTATATTAATATACGAGGCAAGACTACGCATGTAATATAACGTTTTTCCAAACCTCGAGTTAAGCCGGAAACCCGACGAACGTTGACAGTTAATAACAGGGGGCTAACCGGGAGGTGTTAGTGACGGTACGGGGTACCGTAGAGTTATGTTATTATACGGGATTCTAATCAGTAACATTATGTATTGTTAGACTATTAGAGACGACACCCGGAGCATCGGATCTAGCTGATTCATACTCCACGGTTATACATTCAGGGTGAACGGTATGTTGTTACGTGTCTCGGATTGTCTCTGAGGGCTTCCTCAGTTCAGATTCTTGTGATCTGTGATAAGATTGTTTGTCTGAATGTGTGAATAAATATGCATGAACTGTATATTTATAGCTGCTTATTATTACTGTTGTGTGCGTTAACAGTATTGGTTCGTATATATGAACCTATATATAAAACGAACTAGCGGCTATGGTGCTATCTTATATGTGATATAAGGATCGTCAGAAAAACGTTGTAGCACTAGGATAATAAGATATACATATTATCCGAGACTTTAGTACGGAGCACTGGCCTTTCTAAACGCCGCTCTCGTATCTAACACTGGATCCCGAGTTTACAGACTCCGGATTGGACTAACGACCTTAGTCTACTGTGTTAGAAAAATTGGTAATGCGATGCGATGGTATAATTAATTAAACATAACAAAGCCAAGAGGATGTGGCTCTTGGTGCGCGCTGTGATCACAAAAACGATACTAGGATGTCCGCGTACGGGTCCGCAAGTGTCAAGAAATTTCCCGTGAGCTAGGATGGCTCGTTGGTCGGAGACTCTACCGCTGGAGTGGCTACTGCCGTGGGTGACCCGCCATAGTATATGGGTAATTTAGAGACTCGTCGTTTTAACGAGGCGTTGTCACTAGGTATAACTGAACACTTATTACAGTTGAGACTTGTACCTTGGCGAACAATATTGGTTTCTATACCAAGGACGGGGATTGATACTTGTTTATTATTCTCGTTGTTCCGCCTTGTTGTTCATTGGTTATACTGTGAGGTTTGTATTATGTGTATGAATGGTTGTGTTATTGTATGGATATTACTGTTAAATGTTTTACAGTTTAAATATTAAAACGGTATTGCATGTAATGAATCTCATGCTCTCGACCAATTAATTGAGGGGTTTGAGGAGGCATGATGGGCATGTGATAACATACTCAGCAGGGGCTGATTCCATACCACAAACCATTTTTATTTCAGGAGACTAGCTGGTGGGTCGACGCGAGCGCGACAGTTATTTACTCTTGACTAGACTTGGTACGGTTTGAGACGACTGTTATTTTGGACTTAGGTTTGTAAACCGAGGTGTGTATTTTGGTTAGACGCTCACGTGTACGGTTTGTAATAATGGTTGTTGTTGGATTTGTTTTAAATTGTTTAAGCACTACTATCTATCTCTTGTGGTCACTGCGGGAATACGTTTCGTATGTTGATTATCATGTAACTAGTTATCACCCGTATGGGCGAGTGATAACAGTGACACCATTAGAGCGACAGTCTGTTATTTACCGCTGTGATTTAATTATTAAGTACGACGTTTATATTATAATTAGGAGTCGGATTAGTAGGGGTGTTACAGGTTGGGCACATGTCGTGGATTGAGCGCGCTTGCAACCTTGCGTGCTAAGCCACTCATTTACCTGTCCATCTAAATCATGAATCTTGACAAACGCATTAGATAGACAATACAAGTTTTGCTATCATCAAAACTAAAGGATCTTGTCTTAACAGTCTTAAAGGCTGTCAAACACTCATCAGTAAACTGGAACTTGACATCTTTCGGAAGCAGGTCTGACAGGGCTTAGCAATCTTTGAAAAGTCTTGAATAAATCTCCTGTAGAATCCTGCGTGACCAAGGAAAAATCTGACATCCTTCACTGTAGTCGGTGGGGGAAGCTTCTCTATCACCTCCACCTTAGCTTTATCCACCTGGATGCCCTCCTTTGAAACCTTGTGGCCTAGCACAATACCCTCGTGCACCATAAAATGGCACTTCTCCCAGTTTAGCACAGGGTTTGTCTCCTCACAGCGTCCCAATATCTGATCTAATTGCTCCAAGCACACCTCAAAGCTCTGTCCATATACTAAAAAATCATCTATAAAAACTTCAATGCTCTTCTCAATGAAGTCATTGAAGATAGCCATCATGCACCTCTGGAACGTTGCAGGAGCATTACAGAGACCAAAAGACATCCTCCTTTATGCAAACGTCCCATATGGACAGGTGAAGGTCATCTTCTCTTGATCCTCTGGAGCAATAGGGATCTGAAAATAGCCATTGTACCCGTCGAGAAAACACTTCTGACCAGCTAACCGCTCAAGCATTTGATCGATGAATGGGAGCGGAAAGTGGTCCTTTCTTGTGGCATTGTTGAGACGACAGTAGTCAATGCACATTCTTCATCCGGTCGTCTGCCTCTGGGGCCATCTCACCCTTCTCATTCGGGACCGCTACAATCCCTCATTTCTTTGGAATGACCTGAATAGGGGAAACCTACTGGCTGTCTGAGATAGGGTAGATTATACCAACATCAAGAAGCTTCAGGACCTCAGCTTTTACCACTTCCTTCAGGTTGGGATTTAACCTTCTCGGGGCTGCCTCACCGCTTTGTAATCATCTTCCATATAAAATCTTTGAGTATAGAAGCCTGGATTAATCCCTCTGATGTCAGCAACTGACCACCCCATGGCACCTTTATGTCTTTTGAGCACCTCCAGAAGTCTAGTTTCCTGCGAAACAGACAAAGATGCAGAGATAATAACGGGCAGGGTGCTACCCTCTGCTAGAAAAACATATTTAAGATGCAAAGGAAGAGATTTAAGCTCAAGGATAGGAGGCTTCTCTATTGAAGTGATGGGCCGCTGGATAGGTCGATCCAGCTTCTCCATAGGAGGAGTGAATGAATGAAAATGATCTCCCTTGATTGAGTGCTGGACAACTGAGGCCATCTCAAAGCTTTCCTTGTCATCTTCGATTGATAGGCTCAACACTACTATAAATGTTAGAAGACTCACACAAGGAATAACGATCATCAGTACCTCTAGGGATATAGTCATCCTCTAGATTAGAAAAATCTTCAGCAATCAATAGAAAATACAGCATGAGAAGAAGAGTTCTTTCGTATCATCTTATTAATATCAAAACTCAATTCTTCATCATGAAATTAAGGTGATCTTTCCCTTGTCAACATCTATAACAGTATTAGCAGTACAAAGGAAAGGTCTACCCAAAATTAAAGGTACCTCAACATCCTCATCCATGTCAAGGATTACAAAGTCAGCTGGAAAGAAGAACTTACCAACACCAACAACCACATTCTCCACCATACCTCGAGGTGTAATTGAAGATCTATCAGCTAACTAGAGATTAAAATGAATCAGAACGAGCTCACCCGCATGAAGCTTCTTGAACATTGTATATGGCATCAAATTAATGCTCGCTCCCAGATCATAGAGGCCATATCCACAGTTCATATCTCCAATCGAGCAAGGAATGATGGTCTAACCTGGATCACCACACTTAAGAGGTAGCTTCTACAGGATCGCTGCTGAATAGGTCTCAGTCAGCTGGATGATATCCTTCTGCTTGTACTTCATTTTATTTGAAATCAAATCCTTAACAAATTTAGCATAGTTAGGCATTTGTCTGATTTCATCAATAAGAGGAATATTAATAGTAAGCTTAAGAAAGACATCCAAATTTTTTCCAAACTGCTCATCAAGCTCTCACCCTTTGAGACGGTTTGGAAAAGAAAGTTCTCAAGCAGATGTTTTTCCTTTCGTATTTTTAACAGTAGTTAAATGAGAAGGGGAAGAAGTAGGAGCCCGGGTCTCCTCATGAACTACCTCAGGAGGGGCAGGATGCCCTGATGGTGCACCAGCAGTAATAGAGGAGGGCTCGGTCTCCTCATCAGTTTGGCTTCCTGCCACTTTATCATTAATCAATTTTCTTCCACTTCTTAAGGTAACTGCTTGTACCTCGTCAGACTCTTCACAATCTTCAATCATCACTACATCTGAGATCAACACTACCTTCAACTGCTCATTAGGATTGGGGTCTGTTTGGGAAGGTAGTGATCCAGAAGGTCTCTACTATAAGAGGAACTAAGTCAACTGACTCATCGTCCCCTGCATTTCTACCATGGCATTCTCCAACTTCTACTAACCAGATGCCAGATTCTAGTTAATCACGGACTGCTGCTCCTAAGAATCCATTAACTTGTCTACCATCTCTTGAAGTTTGGCATTGTTCTAGTTCAATGATGGTAGCTAAGATTGAGACTGTTGTGGCCTAATTTGACCTTACCGAGGCTTAGAAAAACCAGGAGGTCCTCCCTGGGTTGCCCGCTGAGGTTGCATCTGATGTGAATTCTAGGCATTGTTGGGATTCCCCTACCTGAGGTTTGGGTGCTGATTCTGCATCCAAGGTGGCCTGTTGTATTGACCACCTACATTTACTTCCTCCATCTGCCTCATCTCATATACCATTGGGCAATCCTCGTACTCATGGTTGTCTCCGCACTGAGAGCAGCAGACATCACTGGAACCAGTAGACACCTTCTTAACCGTCTGTACCGATGTCTGTCCCAGGGTAAGCTGCTCAAGCATCTTCGCCATATTACCAACAGTGGTATTCAATTGGGCTTGGTCAGCAGCTATTTGCTCGATCATGGGGTCTGAAGCCCGAGTATAATTACAACCAACTGTGAATACTCTACCCCCACTGCTGCTCCACTGGCGGAGCTCCTCACAGTAAGACTCCATAGAGGTTATGAACTCCTCTCCACTTTTGGCAAGCATATTTCCGCCTAGTGCTGCTCTTTCCTCACCTCTATGCTCATCTTTCAGCCCCTAGAAGAATCCCTGAACTAAAGATGTGGTATTCTGACGGTGATGAGGACACTGTCGAAGAAGCTCCTTGAATCTATCCCAGGCTTCGTAGAATGTCTCACTACCTGACTGTTTGAAGGCCGTAAGATCAGCTATCATTTGTCGTGTCCTGGAAATGGGGTATATTTCTCATAAAACCTGTATTTCATCTACTCCCAGGTAGTGATAATACCTGGTGGCAGACGATGGAACCATTTTGATGCCTCCCCTGACAAACTGTGATTGAACAAGCACAGTTGAGCATACTCCTCCAGACCTTGTGACAGCCCCAACGAATCCAGATGCACTAGAAAGCGATGGACATGGTCGAGCGCATCAGCTGGGTCTGCGCCTGAAAAGGTCCCGCAGGGTGATTCCGAACAGCGTTTGTTTGTTGGCTAGGCTTGAGTTTCTTCCATTCTGCTGTTAATTCTACTGTCAGTTGAGCTAGAACCACAGGGCCTCTTCTGGGGGCAGCCGGCGGACGATTAATTCGCCCCATTGTGAGGTTCTTATTATTCGCTGGTCTGATTTCAGCCATGGTGAACTTAAGTGCTTGTTTTGCTTTTCGCGCTTGTCGAACTGTACGGTTGATCTCTGGGTCTAAATTAAATCTTGGTGGTCCACGAGATCGGGTGTCGTGCATTCACCAAACATCTGCGCAATAATTGAAACATAAAAAGTAAAAATAAAATTAGCAATGATATAAAATAAAGAATAAATAAGCAAACAAATAAATGCGGAAATGTCTAAATGACGGAAAATAAAATAAACTATAACTAAAATAAAATGAAATAAAAATTAAGATAGAATTAAATAAGATTGAGGAAACAATAAAAATAAAACAAGGCAAAATAAAATAAAATAAAAAATAACTAAGGATAATCAAATTAAAATTATGACGAAATCCGAATAAACACTAGAAACGAGAATTACGAAAATAAACGAAACTAAGAAACACAACTAAATCAAAAATTAAAAATTTAAAACAAAACTAATAAACACGAAATTAAAACTATAATGAACTTAAAACCAGAGAGAAATAAATAACGAAAATAAAATAAAATAAAGTAAACATACATAACTAAAGCAAAAATAATTTTTAAAAAATAAAGTAAAAATAATTGACAACCAGGGCAAAGGACTAGACAAAGTCAAGTCCCCGAACGTGCCATTTTGCAAACAGGGAAATTGATATGCTAAAACTAATTAATTAACCTAGAAAATAACAAATCAACGTCTTTGTCGGGTTGCAAAAATCCCGGTCACTATAGTATAGAAATTAAGTAACCAGGTATCGTATCCACGGGACTTGAAAGAAAATAAGTCTACTCCTAAGAAAACTGGATATTCAGGGGGGTTGTGAATTTTTTTGTGATTAAATTAAATTAAAGCCAAACCAAATTTTAAATGAACAATTAATGAAAATAAATGATAAGTTTGATAAAATGAATGGAACTCCGGGTTTGGGTTGTTCTTTACTGGATAAATTTAGCAATACCTACAGTTTTATTATGTGAAACGGATTGGTCAATTCTTATACTCTCTTCGATTCTAAATCCTAGTTAACGAAGAGCTCACCTATCAGAACATGCCAGCTCTAATCTAGAAGCAGACAAAACACATATAGGCGGAATAAGTGTGAAGAATTATTAGCAATTGCAGGGAAAACTCATCTATCCGACTAGTTCTCCATAATTTTTCAGATTAATTTGAACTTCTTGTTAGTCACCTGATCTGATTGTAACAAGATTCGCAAAAAAACTCTATAAACTCATGATATTAATAGAGAAGATGAATGTTATACATTAACCTTGAAACAATCTGATAAAACCTCATATTCAAATTACAGAAATTCTAGCTAGTTAATATCCATTATGAACAACCCTCCCCCAGAGCAATCCTCTCTAGCTAGACATATCAATGAAACAAATAAATACAATGGGAAGATAATTCATCAAGAGTTAGAAATAAACTCCCAATTCCACTTGCTATCCAGATTCGAAGATTTGTTGACGCGAGGTTGAAGATGAACGTGGACTCACTTCTGACGATTCTCCTTGATGGCAATGATTATTTGTGTGATGAATGGAATTGAGGATGATGGTGCTGATGATGAAGAATTTGAGAGCTTTAATTGTCGTTAAAGAGCGTTGTTTTCTGTCACCAAGATGAGCCCTCTTCCTCTATCTTATTAGGGCTTTTTATAAGCTTTCCCCCCTTTCCTTTCTTCAAAAGGCAGCACATTTTACTGGAAATTTAGCCACGTCCGAACTTCTGTCCGAACTTCAATGTTCGAACACCTTGTTTTGGAGCGCGGATCTGGCTTCTTTTGCAAAAGTCTCGACTTGTGTCTGAACTTCAATGTTCGGACACAAGTTCGGACATATGGTCTTGGAGCGGGGTTTTGACTTCTTCGTTGCAAGTATTGCTTTGTGTCCGAACTTCGAGGTTCGGACATAAGTTCGGAAACTTCTTTAGGCAAAGCACTGGAACTTTTGACTTGTGTCCGAACATGGATGTTTGGACACAAGTTCGGACATAGCTTCAAAAGCCTCTAAAATCTTCATTCTGACTTCGATTCGATCCCCGTTTGTTGTCTCATCACCCTCATGAGTTAATCTACTATTTTTTGGGCTTTTTTATGCATTTGACACATAAAAAGGTATCAATTCTTATTGAACAAGAAACTAAAGGAAAACATAGGATAAGTGTGGAATATTATCAATGCAAGTATGAAAATTAAGCATTTAAAACGACTAAAACCATATTTCACACTTATCAGAGGTCATTTGTGAGTGAGATAATTGTTGGGTCAACAAAGGACATTGTCCCTTGATGCTACTTACTCGTAGATTGTGCTTGTTGGTGTGTGATATTGAATCTGATCTTAGCTATTAAAAATTTATCTTGTTGGTATGCCTACATAGATAACCATCACACACTTGATTTGGATGAAGTGATAAGTACCTACCAATAATATGGCTTTGCGTTCCTATGAAACTTGAACTTAATGGTTAAATTGGTTATGCATTTGTGATGAAAGAGAGTTCTATGCTGGTGACATTTAAGAGGTTGTTCTATATGTTTCTTTGTATTACTCTTATTTTTGTGGTTTATCTATGATGTATGAGTTTTTATAGTTGTATGTATGCTTATATGAAAGTAATTTAAATTTTTGTCTATCTATGCAGTGGTGACGATGATCAACCTTCTACAAACTACGGAGGAAGTACGTACTTAAGCTCGTTATTAATGATCTTACCAAGCAGATGGACGACTTTTGCAATGTGGTTAAAAATTAGTTCTTATTAATGACTAGGAGGCTGATGGATGATTTTTAAGAATAGATTTGTCGTTTTTTATAGGTCAATAATGGCTTTTGAAGTAAATTAATTGGAGCAAGAATAAAACAGATTATTTGTTTATGAAGTGAACAAGGGGTCTTTTCTTGTGAATGACTAATGTGGGTGTAAGACAAATGTTGTTTGTATGATAAAAAAAACTTTTGTTTTCTATGGCTTTCTTCATATTATGAAGAATTAGTAAGGGTTAATGATAAAAGCTTTTGTATGATAGAAACTTTATTTTGTCTTTATCATTATTATTTTAGAATTATTTTAAATCATTTTATGTACATTTTATATTATATTATCTATATTACTACTACTTATATGTTGGACGACTTTGAGCATAATGGGTTTTGGAATTTTGATTTTTTGAATTTCCATAGTTTTCTAGTAATTTCTGATTGAATCTGACGAGAAATTGAATGTAAAATATTCCAATATCTACAAATTCGATTCCACCTTGGAGAAAAATCAGAAATACATCCTTTACCCATGTTTAAAATTTCATAGTCTAATTCCTTTTTAGAAACCTTTGAGCTAAAACGTCGGTAAATCTCGGTTTTTACCGGATTTTTCTATCTTTAAGAAAGTCTATATAAGGAACCTTATCCCTTGATCAAATCAGAACTCCAAGAACCCTAGACCATCAAAGAAGCCACCCGTCTCATTCTCTCCATGTTTTAAACTCCCGAGTAACAATCAAACACCAAATCTCACCAAATCAACACCAAAACACATTCTTCAACTTCTATTACATCCACAATCATCAAACCACCATCAAACCACCACCAAAACATGAAGAACACCACCAATTCTCAAGATTCAAAAGCTCGGGTCGAACTCGATTCGGAATCGGCTTCAACGGAGCACCGAAAGATTCCTGACGTGAAAAGTCCATCAACGCCAAAGATAAAATAGGTTAGGACCTTGTTCTTTTGATTCCCCACGACTTCATAGTCATCTGTCCAATTTTAAGTGCAACTAACCATTTATAGCTTCCAAGTCGCTATTTGTTTTGCTTCTGCCCAATTACTTGTTTGTTAAGTTTCATCTTTAATTCGTATTCAAATTGAAAACTTTCGATTTCTAACGGTTTTAGATCTTTCAGGCTACCACCCATAATTTTTGAGCTAAAAACACCATCGGGAACCACCTGAATGCCACCGCCACCCGACCTTTTTTTAAAATTGTGTTTTCTGTTTATTCAACTTTTATTTTTACATAGGTTAACTAGGGTCCGTGGGTTCGGACATTAGGTCTGTGGCTACGGACAGAAACAAATTTGACCTAATTTTGCCTCCGAAACCCTAGTTTAGGTAATTTCAATTTTCACTTTAATTTTCTGTCAAAAAATGTTACAAATTAAAAAAATCAAAGTTTACGCACTTAGGTTAAACGACTCGTAATAAGCCGTAATTAAACTAAGTAGAGGACAGTGGCTTCCACCTCGTTAATTAAGAACATGCCTGAAACCACAGAGTAAATTCTAAGATTTTCAGGCAACTCTTCCAAGGTAATAAATTAGCTAGTAGTTATACCTGTGATGACCATCCCATTGCTCTTCGCTTGAGCCTGTTCAACACATTCACCTGATCTCTGAGTTTCCAACCCCTACAACGACACAACAAAACTCATAAGATTTCCATTCTTATTAAGGTCTTCGTGAGCATCTTAATGATTACGATGCTGAAATTACAAAAACAACGCTAGATCGTCTAAAGGTTAGGTTTAAACGGCCAGGTTTCATGTGGGTCTAGTTGATGATGGATGTGGGGGCTGTGTGGGGCTTAATTCTCTTCACCCCATGGTAGATAAGTCTGGCTGCTCCCCCTAATATCAGCACATCACCCGACTTCAGGAGGATCTTTGTAGCAAAATCCATTCTCTTCTGATCTCCAAATAGGAATTCCGCGTCGTCTCCAAGTGATATGGACACCCACTGGAACTCCTCTGGTGATGGACTCTAGAGACTCGTCCCTATCCTGATGCATTCCTAGCTTACATTCTTTTCCATAGAAGTTGATGATGCACACGTCTGAGGTTAGGTCTGGGATGGTTCATCCTCCAATTCTTGGGCTGCTTTAACTGCAGCTCCAATGATGGTCTGCAACTCTCTTGGGATTGGTGGCACCTCCACCTCTTCATAGCTTCTAGTGGTGTGGTCCCACTTCTTACCTAGGCACATGATCTTCACCTTCATGGTTGAACCGTTCTTGAAGGTAGGGGTGTAAAAGTTCCCTCCTTTCATACCTAATTCTCTGATCTTGAGGATCAATGCATTTGGTCAGCTGGGGTAAAAAATTCTCGTAATAAGATCATCCCGGGTCTTAATATCTCACACTTCTCTGGTGGGTGTGGTTTGGCTTCAATGGAAATGGTGGGTGTGGAAATAGGCAATACAGGAAAGCAAATATCGAAAGCTGAATGAAAAACACAATTGCCATTAAGTAAACAAGTCAAGGTTCAAACTGGTTTTAGCACAAAGATGTAAAAGAAAGAGGGATTTATAGTTCATCCCTTTACAATGTGGAGGAAAATTACTTGAAGAAATGAAGTGAAACGAAGGTCTAAGCTTCTTCATAGGAAAGTAGTCCTCACCAGGTGAACTCGGGTCATCACTCGCTGATTCGACACGGTCCACCAGGTTGAGAGTTGGTGCTTGCCTGGCCTCTGAGGGTAGTTCTGGGCAGGGCAGTTGGTAGATGGTCCTGCACCTCCTGTGCCACCTCTACCTCCTCCTCCGGCAACATTGGTAGCTTGGGGCTCTAGCCGCCGACCCCGGTGTATGGCTTGTAACTCTTGGAGTCCGGGTTCAAGAAGCATTCGAATCCCCTGTGCCCCTTCTTACCGTAGTAGTGGCATTCTACCAGGCTCCCTTTACAGTCCTTGCCTGGGTGATCCTTCTGGCACCACTTGCAGAAATACCTTCTCACCGGGTTGTCTCCTGTTTCAGTTCAAGGTTAGTAATGTGATAGCAAAATATAGCTACATTGTAGATTCTAACTTTCTCACCCCTAGGTGGCTCGTAGCGGAGAGGCTTAGCATCAGCATGAGAAGGAACGATGGCTTTCTTGTTCCCTCCCTTGAAAAATTTCCCCTCTTTTCATGATTCTAAGAGGATCCTCTTCCATTTCCTCCTCCATTATCATTCCTCCTCTTCCCTAGCATAGAATCCTAATATGTGATGGTGGTTTTCACAGTCATTTGCATCATCAGCTAGTTCCTGTCATTACAATACGTGTTAGTGGGGAATCTAAGCATGCCAGAAATTCCATAGTCCTGTTTCATACCTGTAAGTCTTTCCTCTGGTGGAACCGATCATATTCATGATCCTGAAGTCCAAGCCGGTATGGAATTTGTGTCCACCAAGTACCTCGGAGCGTAAGCCCCCTCCCCAATGACGGCAAGCAACTCCACAAACTTGTTATAGTATTCAGCAACAGAGGAAGTCCCTTACTTCAATTGCTCAAATTCACCTCTCATCCTCTTCTGTAGGTAGGATGGGTAGAACTTAGCTCTTAGGGCCACCAGAAATGCTTGGAAATCAAAGTTTCCTGGGCGGTCAGCTTGGCTCTGGCTGTCGCCACCATCGATCGATGCGGGCCCTTGGAGAAAGTAGGCCGCTATGTCCACTTGGCGATCTGCTGGAACATGTAGAGAGGTAAAAGCCTTTTGAATCTCGGCGATGTATTTCTCTAGATGAAATACCCCAAACCTTAATAAGTTGTTTAAAATATTAAATTATGATATATTAAGACTAAAAAGAGTCTTAGAAATGTTAGTAAACAATTTAAAAGATAGTAAATACAATAAAATGACCCTATTAAATCAATTACCAAAGAAAACCAAGCTTGAAAACAAGTTAAAACACAAATGTGCTTTAAGGAGTCTTAAAGCACGTTTTTGAGAAACTGTCTTGTAAATGATTTTGAATGGATAATGTCTATCAATACTCTTTAATTAATATGTGCACTACTTAGTATCACATTTGGAAGTTTAAATCAATGAGAAATCAAAGATTTCACTTCTGTGTGCTGTTGTTTTAGTAAATAGTAACTAAAATAAGCTAGTTTGTAACATATGTCAACATATGTAATTTAATTGATCAATAAAGACTGGTAACCCCTTATAACATATGGGGGCCGGTTTTTAAGAGGTGAGTCACCCGCCCTTATCAATTAACAAGCAAACAAATAAATGAGTAATTAGAAAAGCACTATTTGCTTTATGTAACAAATATCTTCAAAAGCAATTACAATCAGTGAATCCTCTTCATTCCTTCATTTCCTCATTCTCACCGTATCCCATCTCCCCTTGCTCTCTTTCACGGTTGAAGCAGCACACCACCAACATGCATCTTCAATCCCTTGTAACTCCTAACTCACTTGGCCAATTCAAAAACTAAGACCACCAATCTCTTAGTCTCATCAAGCTCTTCAACTTGGTCCTTTCAAATCTTCAAGAGCTCCATTTTGGTGCCAAGAGGAATCTCCATGGAAGGAGCTTGAGCTCATCTTTTCACATATTATTGTTCTCCTTTGCTTCAAGGTAAGGAAACTCAAAGAAAAATGATGTTTCCTCCATGTTTTGTGTTGTCCAAAAATTGCCTTAATGGTGTCCTTATGTTGCCTTGTTCTAGCTTCATTCCACACCATTCAAGGACTGGGTGGAGTCCCTTTTTGACAAATATTCAAACTCTCTTCAAGATCTAAGATTTCTGAAACAAGAAAGAAGTTGTGAGGAAAGGAGGTAATTATGCTAACCTAAAATAGCTTATATTCCTTTGGAAAAAATGAACTTATGTTGTTTATTTGAAACTACTTAAAGAGCCAATGGTAAATGACTTAGAAAAATGTTCTCAAAGAGACTAGTAAAAGGACATATGTATTGTTGTGTGTATTGCAGGTCAAAGGCAAATATTGTGGAAATTCAGTGTTTAAGATTTATGCATTTTAAGAGCCTAAGTGCTATGCAATTTAAATTGTGCACTATGTTGTGGGGTGTATATTTGGTGAAGTTTTGTGTATAAGAGTGTTCTTGATGGATCTTAGTGTTCTAGTATGTTTAATGGTGAAACAATGTGTTATGGCTTAGTGAAATTCTAGGAGAATCCATGTTGAAAATTGGGTAAGTGTAAGAAGTTATAAGTGTTTAAATGAGTTTGGTGAACTAGGAAAGTCTTGGAAATGACTTATGCATTATCTTGGGAATTTTAGAAATCAATGGGTGTTTTGGGATACACCAAAGTCATCTTAGAGTTGTTCTAGGATTTATACAAACTTTGGTAAAACAAGGAGAAGGTATAAACTTGTAAGGGTATTACAAGAATGACATAAGGAATTTAGGTTGAAAGAAAGATGCTTGGGAGATGATGTTGAATGATGAGGAAATACTTTGGTATAATGGTTAAAATAGGCATGAAACACCACTTAGTAACCTAGGAGAAATACTATAAGTGTTGGAGATTTTGTTAGGAATTGGTTAAGTGTTGAAAGGCTTAGGAAAATGAAGGTTTTGCCTTGTCCGAACATCCGTCCGGACATGGACGTTCGGACAGGCTCTGTTGCGAGAAAATTTTCAGAATCTCGGCTTGAGTCCGAACTTCCGTCCGAACATGGAAGTTCGGACACACCCGTCTTTTCCTCAGAACTAGCCTCGAACTGTGTCCGAACTTCGGAAGTCCGGACACATGTTCGGACACAACAGGTTTTCTTTTCTATTTTGCCTCGACCCATGTCCGAACTTCCGAAGTCCGGACCAATGTTCGGACATGCGTCTGTTTTCAGTTTAGGGTCTCGACTTGCGTCCGAACTTCGGAAGCTCGGACACAAGTTCGGACAGGCCACTGTATGGACCAAAAATGTTGTTTTAAAGTTAGGAAATGTTGTCAAAAAAAATAGTGATTAACTAGCAATGGTGAAATGAGGTTATTCAAGACATGTTGGATGAGTTATAATGACAAATAAAGGTGAAGATTTATAACAAAGTGTGAAGAAAAAATAAACTAGTTATGTGAAGTAATAAGTTAACAATGGACTAGTACGTTAATTAACCGACGTTACTAAATGTGTATAGGATTCTTCAACGGTGGAAATCAAACGAAGCAAGGACCAAGGTATGGTTTTTCTTGCAGTCTGTTGCCTACCGGTTTACACCGGCTTGTGTGTTGTTTGTTTTCTGTGTGTTTATGACCTTGTAAGACTTAAGTCATGTAATGAGTTTACAGTTGTTATATTTTATGTTGTGAGATGCGACTCAATTCCCTTGTGTGTGTCTAACAAGACTTAAACACTTGATTGTGATCTGTGTATTGTGTTACAATGTTAAGCTACTAACAAGTGCTAACGGGGAAGTGAGGAGTCCGTAGTTCCGGCCACGCGTGTGAGTATGGGAGTCGATGTCATTTACCGGTTCGATTCTCTTTGTATGTTGAGGTTGTTTTCCAATTTGGTTTCAATCTTCCTTTAGCTTATCCAAGGCTATTTTACTGACTCACGTCGGGCCACAGGGGCATACTATGTTTATTCGGCGTGCTTGGGATCACTATATCCACACACCTTGTGATTAAGTTATCCGTCCAATTTAAAATGGCGGTAACGAGTTATGTAACGAGCTTAGTATGAGTATGGCAACATCCTCTAGGCTCCCCATGTGTTCTAACTTTGTTGGTTCGTTTCCTAAAAGGATTCGTTCTTGTGTGTTATGTGTGATGTTATTTGCTATGCGATATTCTTGCTATGCTAATGTATATATATTTGTTGTTGTGTAAATGAATGCCATGTTATCATGACAAATGGTTGCACGTATCCCGGTAGCCGATGGGCTGCGCGTTAGCCATACCAGCAAAGGGGTGCTGACCCCCTTTGGGGGCTATGTTTATTGCAGGATGAGGATCGAAGAAGCGGAGTGGCTTTAGATCTAGGCTGATGTAATACTTTGGCTAAACTTTGGATATCAGGCCCGGGATGCGCCTGTGCTCCCGTAGCAATATATATTTCAGTTGTTGACAGTATACAATGGAAGTTTACAGTGACAATGTATAATTATGGGTTGTAAGCTAGATACTCGGTAATATGAATATGTACTTATGGTTTTAGTTTTTATGCTCGGGAGTTTGATCATCAGACCGATACAACTTGTATTTATTCAGCCTTGTTAACCACGTGGGTGGTTGACGGCGTTGTAGTACCAATCGTTAGTTAATGTTTAGTTGTTAAATTTCTGCTGCGATTCAGTTATTATTAAGTGCGCAATAGGGGGTTACCAGATTTTTAGAGCGCGGACTTCTACGGGGGAGGTGGTTTACTACCAGGGAATTTTGATGTGGTCGCTGACCGTAGTAAGACTGGGGAATGAAGATCGTTGACCGCTTTCAACCAGTTGAACTCCCGTGGACCGTTGGGTGGTGGCGGCGGTGGTTGGGGATCTGAGCCTGCTGCTGAGCTAATGCAGCGGTCACAATCTGAGCTATGACCTCAGGGGTAACAGCGTCGGGTCCGTAACCACCTGGGGGTCCCGCTCCTCGTCCTCCTCGTCCTCCACGTCCTCCTCTTCCTCCT
The DNA here is from genome assembly GCA_023374045.1 of Limonium bicolor. Taxonomy (NCBI): domain Eukaryota; kingdom Viridiplantae; phylum Streptophyta; class Magnoliopsida; order Caryophyllales; family Plumbaginaceae; genus Limonium; species Limonium bicolor. The sequence goes on from CM041779.1 coordinate 271,601,572, forward strand.
CTTTGAGACATTTAACTGCTAAGGACGGTGTTTGTTGTTCAGAAGTTGTGTTAAATCTAGATATCTATGTAGTATCGTGCGAAGTGTTTTATAGCTACCCAGGGATGGTATGTAGCTAGTGTGTTCATGAATAACGTAAGTAAAGTAAGGTATGGGGTAAGGGCAACGTGCCTTTCCGGAATCCTCACTTCCCAATTCTACCCCACTTCCTCAGTTTTAAGGGCACCTATATTCTAAGTATTTCACTCGGCTTGTTTTCTCGGGCTCAGAGCGTAACTACGCTCTGATACCACTTTCTGTAACGCCCCTATTTAACGAAAATGCAGCGGAAATAAAATACTAAGGCGATTACAGATCATCGGGTTCCAAACACCCGACCAAACCTCACCAATTTTAACCTAGGACAATACAAATGCTACGGTCTGAACTCGAGAAAACATAACATAAACCTAACAATAGAAAAATACGCCAACACTCCACAAATCCTAATTCCCATCCCAATCACTCATACTCTTCGTGGCCACCTGTATAACAACTCATACCTGCAAGATAAAACCAAGCAGCCCACCCCGGGAGGGGTGAGTCAGTTCCCTGGAATGGAACTGGTACAATTCTCATAACAGAAATTAAAACATAATCTTTAAACAATATAGTGACTTGGAAAGAAACTCTTAAAAACAAAACAGAGGAAGAAGGCACTTCAAAATCACCAAGTCAAAGTAACAAGCAAAGAATAGAGATAGACAACAGAACAGGTAAAGTTAGTCAATTAAAACCACACCATGAGTTAGTGAACATCCCATGCTTAAGTTAGATTAAATTCCAGTTAAGAGTAGAAAGACCCAAGTAGTCACAAGGACTAGGAAAGAAAGGAAGAAATCCAAGAACCAACAACTCAAGAGTGGAATGAAACCAATTGGAAGAGATGGCTCCGCTGCCAATTACGTCCCTTTGGGACAGGGGATATACAGCCCCTCGCTGTTAACTACGTCCGATAGGACAGGGGATATACAGCCCCTCGCTGTTTACAACGTCCGATTGGATAGGGGATATACAGCCCCTCGCTGTTTACCGGTGAAGATGTGCGCACATCACAACAAAGACTCAGCTCATGGTTGAAACGATATCCAGAGTCGAAAGAAGAATTTACCAAGATTGACATTTCCATATTCCCACTAGATTAATAACTGCATAAGTGCAATACCAAAACACTCAGTCCTACAGAGTGCAGAGGCGTAAACCCTCAGCAACTAATATCTAATGAGGTAACCAGATAAGAGGAACCAATGATCATGTGAGTTGTACTTTCAAGGCTCAGTTAGTCACATCAAGCTGAGTTAGTCACCCAACAGTTTCCTTTCGAGACTCATTCAAGCTCAGTTAGCGTTTCTCAAAACATTCCATAAAGTTCGTCACCAAAAGTATCTGAGTACGAGAAATCGTACCTGGTATGTGTAGAAGCAGTAACCAAACTTGAAAATGCGAACTACCTCCACTAATCACCTATAATTAAAGTATTCCAAGCATTGATCAGTTAAGGCACTATAATGCTACACATCTTTCATTCTTACTAGTCTATAGTTTTGGTTTATAGTTACTCTCTCCTAAGGATCTCGGCTAAATCTTAATGTATATCTTAACTTATTCCATTTACCTACTCCTGAATATAGGTTTAGCTTAATTAAACTCTTTAGTTACGCTTGGCTAACTTACTTTAATACCTATTTAAGGTTTAGGATATGTATTTCCCCCTAATAGTCCACCTAGATGTCACATTAACATTTAATATTTTCAATTGTCACGTATGAGTTAGGTTTATCCTAATTTTTCCCTCTTATTATGTTCCCCATAAGGTATGTTACTTCTTTTATTTACTTCCAATGTATTTATATATACACTTATATTTTCTTAGGATTTATCCAAACATTCTTTAAGAAATTCTTATTGTATTTAATTATATTTAATATCTTTTAGACATATCCACAACTGATATATGGTTTATAAAATAAAGTATTTTTCCTAGTTTTAATTAAGCATATTAACCTCCATATTATATAATAATAAAATGTAGTTTAATTTAATTCCTTGATTTAATATAAGTTTCTATTTTATTTCTCTCATATAAGAATATATATATATATGTAACAATTTTTACTTCACTTAAAGTTAATACCCAAAATATTTATCAACATTCTGCTATTAGATGTTAACTTAGTCTTCTCATATTTTTCCCAACCTAAAAAGTTTATTAACAGACTATACTTTAATTTTCGTTACATTAAAAACCTTATATTATAAGATAACTTATGAAAAACCTTAGCATTACAATTTTTAAACCTATTTCCCTTGTCCAAAAATTCCCAAATTAAGTATATAGTAGCTATAACATTTTATACATATTTTAAAATTTTTATTTCATAAAAATATCTTTTAAATTATCCAAAAATTCCACAATTCACAAAACTTACAAAATTATAGTTTACGTTTAAAAACTCAAAACCCATATTAATTTACATCAAAATAAACTACATTTTATAAGGAATCTATGGTTAAAATTTTGTCTCAAAATACATTAGGGAAGGTCATTAAATAAATCTAGCAAGTTAGGACTTTATTCTAGAAAACATATTAAATTATTATAACTTAAACCCCCACGATCTAATCTCGGCCGTCCATTTCTATTAACCACAATCGGACGGCCTACAACTCGCGAGTTCATCAGGAACTCCCAAATCGCACCCGAGTACTAATCCCTCGATATCTCACAATCTACAGAACGAAATTCGACGATTCTTGTTCCTATCGATTCGAAATCAAATTCCGGTTCTAATGGTACCGATTTCCCTAATTATCATGCAGAATTGAAGATTTTCGAATCTGGGTTCGAAGTTAGGGTTTATAGTTTGGTTTCGGTTTGAATTCGACAAATTCCCCTATTGTAATCCGTAATAGACTAAATTGGCATGTGGGTTTGACCGATAATGAAGTTACGATTGGCAACAACGGAGCAATTTGATCAGAAACTCACCGGAATTGCATTAACGGGGAGAATCAAATCGGAAATTCTGGAAACTTGTTATTTTATGTGCAGTTCGGGTAGGCAACTTCTCGAATCAACTCGTGCCAACTGAGAGTGATTTGATTCATGAAACCTATCACAATCCAAACTAGACATGTAACTCTAGACGTTAGTGGAAGAATCATTGAATTTGATGAACTAGGGAGAAAGTTACAGATCTCACAAGATCTGTGTTTACCTAGTCGGTTTCGGAATAATCTGGGTGGAAATACCACCGTGATCGAGTAGGCAACTTTAGACAACTTTATCTCCCAAACCAGTGTGAATCAGCCTTGGTCATTAACATGAAAGTTGTAGAGGGATTATAGATCTACACAACGAGCTATAGAACATGGATTTTCGTCCATAGACGAAGAAGTTATGGTCCGACGAAGTTTACCTGATTAACTGGATTTCTGGAAATCTAGGTTACGGTTTCGCAGGGAGGCAACTTTGGATCAATTTTTCGGTCATTGTAGAAAGATTTAGATGGTGTGTGAGTAATGGTTGGAAAGAGGAATGATAGGAGAATCGAATGAAACAGACGGCATACCAAATGGTGAAGTAGAGAAAAAGATATAGGCGTCTAAAGATCGACCCTGACATGCCAAAACTGAAGGAAACTTAACCGATTAAGTAACTTTGGTGCTGACTGGGCGCGACACGTGTCCCGAGGTGCGCGGCTGAGTCAGCTAGTCCTGGACACGTCAGCAACCTCCAAAATTTTGCTCTAAACTTCAATTTATCATAACTTTGGCTAGGATGATCCGTTTTTAACGTTCTTTTATCAATCTTCTTGGTTTTCCATAACCTTTTATTGGTATAGTTTTCATGGCCTGATTTGACCATTCTCAAAAAGTCAATCCTAGCAAGGCTTTTGAAGCTTTAAGGTTTCTATGATTTTATTTTGACTTTTCAGTCTTAAATCAATGTTCAAAATATTTCTAAAATCTTTATAATATAATTGGAGTGTCTTGAAATTTTCCCAAGATTTATTGACTTATAAATCTCACTATTAAATTCATAATACCATATAATAAATTAATATTTAATAGTATTATTTAGGGTTTACTAAAAGAAATCCCCTAAATTAATTTATATTAATTTATGGGGTATTTCACCAACTCTTAATTTTAAACTGTTTAATTTTAAGAAAGATGGCTTAACTCGAAAATGTTTATTACGGCTTTTATTACATTGTTTGTTTACTTTCGTGCGCACTTTAATTTTCTTCACCTTTGCATCATATGAGAGCGAGGGTCCACGCAAGCCGATTTCACCCTGGGACCCGCCTTAGGGTCCCTTGTCAGGGACTCACACCTTTTAGGTGATGTGAATAAGCGGGGGAAAAGAGAAGGATGTCGTCTAACCACAACCCCTTAATACATGGGCTTTAGCCCCAAGCGTCTTCCTGGTAGTGTCCTTACCAACCCATGTTTGGTCATTCAAAGACCCGAACGTAGATGCACACCTTCAGGTGTTGTGAAAAAAGTGGGGAAGCCCAAAGAGAATAGCGTGCAAGCCCTATTCCTTTGTGGTGACCTGGGCCCATGCCCCAAGCACCTCTCCGGATTGATCCGTACCCGTTGGTCCAATTCGTATAGTGAGGACATGTTAAACTTGTGTGAAACCTTGTTTTCTTATGTGATCGGCCCACTATCAAGCCTAGAGATTGATAGGAACCTTCCCTACATCAACTCAGCCCAATCTGAATTTGTGGCTTCATTGTTTGCGGCCCAAAGGCCCTGTTTGGCTTGATATGTGAGACACTTGGGCTTTGGCCCAAAATCTTAGACTTAGACGATTTCTCTTTTGGCCCAATTTGAATTATCCAATTAGTTCTGGGCCCACAAAAAGAAGTCCACTTGAACTTGAAATAACTCACAAGTCCTGAAAATAAATCTTGTTCAACTCAACAACCATCTTCTCTGACCTAAAGAAAGTTGGGCCCATTTGTGATTTAGGGACCATTCCAGCCCATGTGCTTTACTTCAGGCCCAAACACATTCCGGCCCAAGGGCTCATTCTGGTCTAGGTAAACTTCTTATCCGGGCCCTGTCCCAAAACCCTAGATCTAGGTGTCCCCTTTTAGGCCCAATCAGAACCATCAATCTAGGTTTTGGCCCAAGTTCCAATTCATGGTCTAAAAAAATTACTCCAGCTCAAACGGCCCAGCTCAAACAATACTTAGGCCCACACACCTTGTCATTAACCAAAAATACATCCGGGTCCAGACATCTGCATTTCGGATCAAGTGTTCATTCTCTAGCCCAAACTTTGATCCAACCCCCTTTCTCTTGATTCAAGCTCTCATTATTGGTTGACACCTCGAAAGCAGGTAAGCATGGATGCCGAGTTAGCCGCCACGCAGGAAAGGTGCAAGGTCTTGGAGTCCATTATCGAGGAATTGAGGAGTAAGGCTAACCTCCAGGAGACAAATCAGCAAACTCCAGAAAAGCTTGCGGATGAAAATGTTAACCGCAGTTACGTTGAAATTGACTCCGTTAGGGCCCAGGATTCTCAGACACATGTGGGAAAAGATATTTCGGATAATCAAGTAGCTGTAGAGGTTAAAAGGGTTTTGAAAAGGATCGAGCACATAGAGAAGACCAACAAACCAGCTGGCTTCGATTACTTCTCCATGGCGTCATATCCTGAAGTTGACCTCCCTCCAAAGCTGAAGCTGCCCACACTTGCCTTGTACAAAGGTTCCTCGAATCCACAAATTCATTTGGCTATGTTTGATCGGGAGATGTCCATCCTTGGACTTAACGACATGCAGAAAGCCAAAGTTTTTGCTCGCTATCTGGACGAAATTCCTCAACGTTGGTATCTCACTCAGAAAATGAATGCTAAGACCTATGAGGAGGTTTGTGAAGCCTTTCTGCATCACTTTGAGTATGCTAGGAATCATGAAGTCACAAGATCAGATCTGGCAGGCACTCGACCGAAAGATAATGAGTCCATGTCCGACTTCATCAAGCGTTGAAGGAGGAAGGCTGCTGCCATGCCAACCAAAATGGACGAGCAAGAGCAAATCCGCATGGTAATTGAGAACATGCGGAAAAACACAACAATGAGCTAAAGTATATGTACTTTCCAAGCTTCGACATGTTGATGAGACAAGTCGGTATCATAGAGGAAAAAATTCATAAGGAAGGGTTGGAGCTCAAGTGCTCAAGAAACTCTGGTGGTGGTTCCAAATTCTCTAAGCCAAGTCCAGAAAAGACCTATCTTCAGACAGTAGCTTGTGCTCAAAGTAGTTTCCCAGAAATAAATGCGGTTCAACCACCTAGAGCTTGTATCAAAACTTCAGGACGGTACCCTTACCATGCCATGGCTCATGCAAAGGGAATTCACCGACATTGGCCGAACACCAAGCCAGGCATTTGAGGAGCTTAAGAGGAGAAACTTGCTATAGCCCTTGGCCCCTCGCCAGGAACTATTCATTTAGGGAGACATCTTAATCAATTCTGCCCCTACCATCAGTTGTCCGGCCATCATGCCGACAATTGTCGAGCATTGAGGCACAAGATTCAAGACCTCCTCGAGCAAGGAGCCCAGTTTTTCTAAGTATGCAGATTATTTATTCATCATTGATTGTATTTTCTTGCATCTTCAAATTTTCCTAGTTGCTTATTTTCCTAGTTAGTTTTTAGTCTCCCTGGATTGTAATTCTCTATGTTTTCTTTCATATTCATGAATAAAAACGTAGCTCTATTTTCTTTATTTTTGTGCATTCGTTCAACAAAAAAAAACAAAAAAAATGATCATTCATGCTTTTCAAGAAAAGGATCACGAAATAATCATTTTCTGACACAGAACCGACCTGTCTTTTGTTTTTAAAAGGGTGAACATGTCCGTCCAAACACCACAATCTATCCCAAAACATCCAAAAACATTCCAAAATCCACATCTATTTAAGTGTTGTCATAAACCTGAAATACCCCAAACCTAAGTATGTTAAGTAAACATCAATATATGATGTAGTAAGGCTAAATATGCCTTAGAGAGATTGGTAGACAATTTAAACCAAGGAAAACACAAGAAAATGCCTTAAGGGCAATTTGGGCAAAAACGTGCTCTAAGCTTGGAGAGACCTGGGTGAGCACCCAAATATCATGCTAAGACCTTAGTAATATCCTAATGGTCATTTTAAACCAATTACCAAAGAAAAGCAAGCTTGAAAACAAGTTAAAACACAAAATGTGCTTTAAGGAGTCTTAAAGCACATTTTTGAAAATTGTCTTGTAAATGGGTTTTGAGTGGCTAAATGCCCATGATTACACCTTAATCAACATGTGTACTAATTAGTATCACATTAGGAAGCCTAAATCAATGGGAAATCAAAAATTTCAGAAATATGTGCACTAATATGTGAATAGTGCCAAATAGTGCCCAAATTAAGCTTAAGTCAACATAAGTCAATGAGATGGTCAACCAAGACCATAAATATCTCTAATTACAAGAGGGGGCCGGTTTTGATGTGGGGAGTCACCACATGACTAAGCAAATAAAGGAAAAGAAGGAGAGTAAAAGAGAGAATAGTACTATTTGCTTTATAAAAGTAAAATACCTTTATTAACCTACCTCTCTCCTCTCTCTTCATTTCTCTTCTTATCCCACGGTTTTCTTCACCTTCTTCATCCTCTCAAACCGTTCCAGGCAGCTCCATTCTTGCTCCATCTTCAAATGTCCATAACTTGCTCATTTTAGCTCCAAATCAAAAACTAAACACATATATCTCTTAGTTAGCTCAAGCTCGCTTTCTTCTTACAAAATTGGAAAAGCTTCATTTTGGAGCCATGGGAAATCTCCATTGATGGAGGAAAAATCAAGTTTGAAGAGCCCATTTGGTCTCCATTCTCTTAAGGTAAAGAATATGTAAGAAAAACCATTTTCCATCACTTCTTCACATGTCCGAAAATTACACTCATGGGGCTTCATTTTTATGCTTTGTTCTAGCTTGATTTATTCACCAAGGACTAGTGGAGGTCCTATTTCAGTAATGCCCAAGTCTACCTTGAGACTTCAAAGGTAATCATCCACTTTATGCCTTAGAACACATTTCTAACCTAGGTTTTCATTCCTTGAGGTTAGTGTATTGTTTAGTACTCATGTGAGTCATGAATATTGGTTAGAAAATTGGCAAAGGAATTTTAAGTGGTGGCCGATATTCATGCAAGAAGAAGGTCTAAGGAGGAAGATAAGATAAGCTTGAGAAAACAAGGTAAATTACTTACCTATGGTGGTTTAAGGTTTAAGGAATGAGTTTAGTGAGTACCAATGTAGCCTAGGGCTTACATTAGGTAATGGTTTGATAACCTAAGAAAAAGAACTTAAACAAGCTTGTGAACTTGTGACTAAGGAGCCAATGGGAATGAGTTGATAATATAAGTTTAAGATGAGTTTTAAGAGCATTATAACTACTATGAGATTGATGGGTGTATTTGCAGGTTGAAGGCTTTATATGTGGGAAATTCAGTGTTTAAGTTTAAGTATTTAAGGGCTAAGAGCCATGTCATTTTAGGCCTTAGTGCTATGCAATTGAAGATTATGGCAATATATTGAGTGTATGAAGTTGGTTTGGGTGATGAGGCATGATGAGAAGAAACTTGATGTGGGTGAGATGGTGAATGAGGTAATGTGTTTGGGGCATGATAATATATTAGAGAAGCTACATTTGGTATATAGTGAATTTGTCATTTATTAGAAAACATTTGGTTAGTCCTATATTGCTTATGACCAATTTTCAATTAGTATTGATGATAATAAGAGTTGATTGATGAATCAACGTGTTAGTCAAATTTTTAAGAAGAGGATAAATTAGAATCATAAATAATATGAGTTTGAGTTATGAGCAGAAACTTATGAACCTTAATGTTTAGCATTTTCTAAGTTTATAAAATAGAAAGTTTAGATGTGAAATTCTAAATGAATGTTTATGTAGAGAGAGATAGTATTGGGCATGCAAAGTATAGTAAGGTTGAAATCCTACTATCTGAATTAGTCTTGGGTCTTTGAGGATAGTCCACTAATGTGAGATCTGATGATACATATAAGGTTAGATATAGTCATAATTAAAGGACTAGTTGAATATAAGGATAATTAAAAGGAGATTTCAGTGATGTTTTTAGTTATTTAATGACCTAGAATGTGATATTAGTGATTATTAATTATGATCATTCAAAACAGTTTTTTGATGGGTGTTATGATAAAAAAATCATATGGGGGGAGGTTGTGGGATATGATCAATTTAACTTGTGTTCATTCATTATACTTTGGATAAGTGAGTCTTAAGGCGAAATTTGATAGAAATGATGTTAGTGATGGTGGGGAATTAATGACTGTAAGAGGAGTATAAAGGGAATGAGTGGAAATGAGTTAACTAAGAGTTTGATGTTTAGATGACTAGAATGGTCTATGAGGAAATTAGAGTTAGATGGGTGTATGGAACACACCAAAGTAATGGTTTGAGGAGTGTAAGACTTGTGCCAAATTTGGAGGAGAGGTGTACAATTGCTTGAGATAATGTAGGTAGAACTAGGGAGTATAACAATGAAGTTGGATAGCTTGTGTAAGTGTGATGATGCTTAGTAGTGGACTAATGAGGTTGTTAGATGGTAATGAGTGGACTTAGTGATGGAAGAGAAAGGTGTGGGAGAATGTTGTCAAATGTCAAGGAAAATGACTAGGAATGAAAAAGAGCGTATGATCCTGAGAATGGTGAGTAAGTGAGTAAAAGGAGATGGAAATGTCCAAGGAGGGTGTAGGATAGTTAAAGTAAAGAAGAACAAGGTTAGGTGCTAAGAAGATGGGGAGAAATGCATAGGTAAGTTCATGAGTTTAGGTTGATGAGTAGAAAAAGGAAAAGAAAGGAATTGTGCATGGGCATATGCAAATAACCTTGGAAGGTTTAGCAAGCAAAGAGGGGATGCATAAGCTTAGGGGGAGTTATATTGATTGGGAAGGAAACACTTTGGATAGTTAGAGTTTTAGACAAAAAATTACATGTTGGAAAAAATAAGGAAATAAGTAACAAGTGTTAGAAATTCTTGTAAGATTGAGAAAATGGTTAAGGAGGTTTTAAGGATGTTCTAAGGTGAGTTTAAGTGCCTATATGGTATTAAGACATAATGGGACACTTGTGGAAGAGTTGGGCATTTTTGCAAGAAAGGAGATAAGTGTTTAAGGGTGTAGAAGATGAATATTCTGGCCTGTCCGAACTTCCATCCGAATTTGGAAGCTCGGACATGCATGTTGGGATTAGAATTTTTGAGTCTCGACTAGAGTCCGAACTACCGTCCGGACTTAGATGTTCGGACACTTGAAATTCTTCCTTTGATTTTTCCTCGACCCATGTCCGAACATAGGGAAGTTCGGACACATGTTCGGACACACGTCTGGTTGCACCCTTTTGAGTCTCGACTTGCGTCCGAACTTGGTAAGCTCGGACACAAGTTCGGACGCGGTGCTGTTTTGACAAAAAACTTTGTTTAAGGTTAGGAAATGATATCCAATGGTGGGGATGATATGTAATGATGTTATAAGGTTGTTTAAAGACATGTTTGGTGGGTATCAATGATAATTAAGTGGGTGAATAAGTATAAGTTATGAGGAGAAGTGATTCACTTAAGATTAAGTTTATAAGAACTTAAGTGGGTTAGATGGGGATTATTAGTGACTAAGTGAGTTAAGTAAGTTAGCTTTATTGGAAAAGTAATTAACAACCTAAAATTGAATGAATGTTTAGGGTTTGAGAATTTGGACTCCAGAGAAGAGTAAGCAACCGAACGACCAACGGTGAACGGTGCAGTTCTTCTTGTGACCTGCTTGCTAACGAGGTGTCCCTCGGCTGGGTGCTATTTGTTTTTGTGTGCTCACAAACAAGATAAAGCATGCAACCGGAAACATTATGTTTATGTATTGTTGTGTGATGTTTGAAAACTAACACAACTTACCGTGAGAACCTACTAACAAATGTTTAGTAAGGAATGTGTAAGACTAAGGAACACTCCCTAAAATGAGTTTGTAATAACCAAAAGAGGTTAAACAAACAAACGTCGCATTGAGACTACTACTAACTTTAACTTTGGGGGGAGTGAGGATCCGGAATGGTACCGGCACATGTGTTTGGAGGAGGTCGGTATCCTTTCAGATACCGACTTCCAAATATGAGGGTCTTCAGACTCGTCGCCTAGAGTCGACATATAGACTCGGCCTCCTCGGACTACTTGTTCTAGGAGGGAGGCATATAAGATGGCGTGGGGGGATCTAGCCTACATCCCCAACAATTTAAGAATGTTGTTTATTGCCAGTGAGTGTCCTGCTGCGGCTAGGGTTAACCAAAGCCCTACGAAAATAAACAACGAACTAAGGGTTAACCAGTTCCCAATGAGAGAACGGTTGGCATATATAAGATAAGGTGAGATAAGTTGCAACCATTCCTATTTATAGGATGGTTTTATATAAGACTAAGATTAAACTACATCCATTCCTTTTTAAAGGTTGGTTGTTCTAAGACTAAGATAAGACTAAGATGAGGTAAGATAAGGATGGACTAAGATTAAGAGGAAACAAAACTTAAGGAGTTAAATAATTAACTCTCTAATTAAGGGAACACATTTAAGTCGTTCAATTGGTTGAACTTTGATTGTTAATATTTGGATGTTGTTATTGCACTTTCTATTATGTGTGCATCTAATCAACCTACATGCTATCAACAATTAGTCGTCGTAGCCACGTTAGCTTGGGGGCCATGAGAGGATCGTACCAGCATTCGTGCGGACCCCCTTTGGGGCTGTGTTTTTATTACACAGGTGAACATCAGGAGGCGGCCGTCAAGAGAGTAGAAGGGGTACAAGTGTTACGGGTAAGTGAGGCCTACGAGTTGTGCATGTACACTCGTATGGCAATTGAGTTAGTAAGATGTATAGGATGTGAGGGGATTGTAAGAAGGATATGTATTTGGTTAAGGTTGTTATGTACTAATGTTCGGTATATTCGTAGTCAGACCGTGGCAAGGTCCTGGAGTGTAAAGAATTCCGCTGTGACATGTATATATATATTGCTGTTAAGTTTCGAGACCACATTTGGGATTGAGTTGGGGTGTTACAAAACCCTAGATCAATACTGAGGGCAATCTGAGCTCAGGATCCTCATCTTAATCTTTCATTTAAGTGTGTGAACTAGTCTCTGAGTGAAATTCACAAGAGTGTCTTGAGCAGAAAAAACCATGAGCGAATGAGCGTGTCATCTTTACACGGCCCGGTGAGACCACAATTCAAAGGTTAGGTAAAGCATAACTCCGATTGAAGGAGATAACTTGTAGATTTACACTTAGACTTGCGAAACGTAACAAAGAACGGATAACACAAAACTATCAGGAATGACGAAGCACCTAGATACAGCCACACAGCCAAAAGTTTGAACCCTGACAATTAAAACCCTAGACCCCCCTTGTAACACCCCTCTCCATAATCACGATATAATCTCTCACGTAGCAATAAATAAAACGTCTCACAGCGGAAATAAACCAACAATTACAAAACTCACTCGGGTGTCACCGGCCATTACTCGCCATGCGAGCAACGTAGCCAAACTACATCCAACTTCCAAAATAAACAAACTGCTAACCGCAGTGATAACGAGAAACTCCTATACATCATACTAAATCCATAAATCATAAACATCGACAAGTGAGCGTCTACCCAATCCTGAAAATACACAAACCTTACCATAAGACCATACACCATCTTCATTGCTATACAACATCTCCAATTACCCTGTTCCTGCTCTTCAGCTCCGACAATGATCAACAACCTGTAATGGTGTAGTATCAGCGATAGACGCTGAGTATGCCGGGCCTGGACCCTAATGGTCACTTGTCATTTTAACCATCTTATTATTAGATTGGTTTCATGCTTTCCTTTTACAGTTATAATCAAAACTGAAGCAAATGTATAATATACATAATCAACCATCCAAATATCCATAAACATTTAACCATCCATCCAAATCCAAACATTCATTTAATATTCCATACAAACATTTATATATCGAACGTATCGAGTAATAACAATATAATGTACAATGTACATTCGCCGTAGCGTACAGTGCTCATATTTAATTTACCTTAGCCTCGTAGGCTCCATCCAACCATCAACACACAATAAAATAACCACAAGTATAACCAATGAACAACAAGCGAAAACAACGAGAATAATAAACAAGTATTAGGTCTCGTCCATGGTATTGTTCGCCACTGTATAAGTCTCAATTGTTTTAGTTGTTCAGTTATACCTAGTGACAATGTCTCGTTAAAACGACATGTCTCTAGTTACCCATATATTATGGCGGGTCACCCACGGCAGTAGCCACTCCAACGGTAGAGTCTCCGACCAACGAGCCATTCTAGCTCACGGGAAATTTTCTTGATACTTACGGACCCGTACGCGGACATCCTGGTATCGTTTTTGTGATCACAGCGCGCACCAAGAGCCACATCCTCTTGGCTTTACTTCCATTCCATTAATTAATTAATTATACCATCGCATCGCATTACCAAATTTTCTAACACAGCAGACTAAGGTCATTAGTCCAATCCGGAGTCTGTAAACTCGGGATCCAGTGTTAGATACGAGAGCGGCGTATAGAAAGGCCAATGCTCCGTACAAAAGTCTCAGATAATATGTATATGTTATTATCATAGTGCTACAACGTTTTTTACGTTCCTTATATTTCATATAAGATAGCACCATAGCCGCTAGTTCGTTTTATATATATAGGTTCATATATACGAACCAATACTGTTAACTCAACAACAGTAAATAATAAGCAGCTATAAATATACAGTTCATGCATATTAATTATCACATTCAGACAAACAATCTTATCACAGATCACACAGATGTCTGAACTGAGGAATCCCTCAGAGACAATCAGAGACACATAACAACATACAAGTTATATCAACCAAATCCGAGCCCAAGGAGCAACCTTAGGACAACTCGGATCAAAACCCTTTACATACCGTTCACCCTGACTGTATTACGGTGGAGTATGAATCAGCAAGATCCTACGCTCCGTGTAGTCCGTTAGCTCGTCAAGCGTCCTTGTCAGAAGTATACTCTAAACGGTAATAAAACTATAAGTCAGTCTCCATGACTAACTACATCCGGTATTTCCGAATTATAAGTAACCCCGACAGTTCACCCCCGTTTTCTACAGTGTTGTTACAGGTTCTCTAAAACAGTCGGCTTTGTTACTTAAAACGCGTACGTCAAAACATTTCAACTGTTAAGTTTAATTCCTTATATTTCTTTTAGTCTTATCCACATCTAGTTTAGGTACGTAACCTATAGTTGCATGTATGCATGCATTCTTGTATTATATTGCATTCTAAAATTCATAACTTATAGATCGTAACCATATCTTTTTTTTTAAATAACCACCACCATTAAATCATATGGTTTTCAACCAAAATATATTTATCCACCTTATATACATTATATTGTGTATGTATATATTTTTACCACGTAGGTAATTCTCATGAGTTTAATAAACTCTTATATTTCATGTTACTTTTATCATCTTTTATTAGATGATTATTCCCATTAGTTGTATTATATTGTACAACTTATATTAAGATTATTATCCTAATATGAGTAACATTTTATGTTGTATAATTACAACTCCTAAGGTTTATTCAATAAAATACCTTAGTTTATAAATCCCATTTATTTATAGTTTGTCACATTATTTATGTGAGTATCCTTCCTTATATTAATTCCATCTAAACCATATATTGTCATAACATTTATAACATTATAGACCTTAGTCTAAAATTCATCTTTCAACTTTATTAACTCGGTATAGCCCTTAACTTAATTTAAATTCCGTTTTGACCACAAACATTATGTAATGTTATACCAAAATACTAATACCATTTGATATGATATTTTTATTTCCTTTAATTTATCCTATAGTTTTTATACAAAACTATTGTATATTGCCTCATAGGCATATATTAAACCTTATACTTTTCCTTAAACCATAATTTCCTTTATTTACCAAATCACCCCTTTCTTTTTACCATGTTATATATACCATTTAATATAACATTTCTAACTTATAAAAGAGTAAACCTATGGTTATTTTTGTAAATTCCGAACAGCCCTTGTGCTATTCTATAATTGCCATTTGGCCCTATTTATAACTATAGTCTACCATATCATTAAAACCATATCTTATACACATATCTAACAAATACTCTTATATAATTCTAAAAATCTCCAAATTTTACCAAAGGGTTATAAATATCCTTATTAACCCATATACTCTTGGTATTTACCATTCCACCATCTATTTTTCTCCAAAGTGTCATAATGACATAATAACTATATATTATACATATATAGTTCATTTTAATTCCAAAATCCACCCAATAAATTCCTAAAAATTCCTAATAGCCCATGGGTGTTTAAAATACCATTTACACCCTTAATTTCGGTAATAACATATTCACCACATATGGATAAAAAATATTACCATTAAATACATAACCTATTATAAAACCTTAAATAAGTTATCTTATAACTATTTTGGTCAAAAACCTAGCATATGGTCAATGTTGACCACCTTAATATTTCCTTGACCACCAATTCCTTATAATTACGGTTTAGTACCCAAACTTCTAAAATTCACCATTTAACCCCAAACTTTATAAAATCTTATAAACTTTATTTTAACTCCTTTTTAACTCTAATTTTCGGCCTTATTATTCTAAAGCCCCAAATTTAATTTAATTACACCATAACCCATCATTTTTCGGTAATTATTTTACCACTTAAACTTAATTAAAAGCTTGTAAATGCATAAATAAAATGGCCTAAAATACATGGCCTTATTACAAACATTTGCTACAAAATAAATTACACATAAATGTCCCAAAATACATATAATTTTCGGCCTCACCATATAATTTTTATTTAATACCAAACTTCCACATAATGTCTTAAATTTGACAATTTGTTTTAATTAAATCTCTTAAATGACTAGCTTAATTTAATCATTAGTATTTTTTTCCATTTCTAGGGTCAATATAACCCATATTTATCATTTCACTTCGGCCATGTTTATATATAAGCTTAGAAATTATAAAAATCATAGATTTAAGGTTTTATACCTTGATTAGCTTGAATAATTCTTGTTTGAATTCGGCCAGCCTTAGATAAAATTTCCAAAGCTTCTCTTGCATGTTTCAAACAGCAAACAAGGCCTAGTTAGTCTCCAGAAAGATCTAACCATAAGAAGTAATTTAATGTAAGATTTAAGGCAAAAATCACCTTAAAAATGCAAGGAGAGTTCAAGATGGTTTCGACCTGAATCAAACACACCACAAGGTGTTAGATCTACCATATTGACATAGGAAATAGCTAGATCTCAACAAGCTACCTTGTTATTAGGTTTTACCTTGGAAAAATGCCTTAAAAGAGGGTATTTCCTTTGGATCTCGGCCATCCTTGCTCCAAATGGCTAACCAACAGATTCCACATGAAAAGGAGAAGAAGATGAGGCTATGACCAAAGTTTCACAGCCGAACTTGAAGGGAATCAAAAGTTATGAGCTTAAAGCACATTTTTACCTTAAATGGTCAAGACTTGAACTTCCTCCTTATAGATCTGGTTATGTCGAAACCAACACTTCCTCTAACCTCAAATCACTCTACATAGATGTATAGAAAGTTGGAGTGTAGATCAATCGAAAAAGGAAGGAAAGATGAAGAAAATGGCATTTTTATGCCTTAAGAGCTTACCTAGAGCTTGAGACCTCATCAATGGTGCTTGGAACTCTTCCTACGGTGAGGGGAGCCTGAGAGAGCTCAAGGAGTGAGCCATCTCGGCTGAAGAGAGAAATGAAGGGGATGACCTATTATTGCCTTAAAGCACTTTTTTGAATTTTTTGGTCATTATTGGTTGATGACTCATCAATGCTTGATTGGAGTTGATAATTGAAGGGGAATTCGGTGGAGATAAGGCAAGGAGGCAGCCGAGCTTGATTGACAAAGGTAGGCATGATTGGAGCCAATTTTGATGAAAATGAGATAAATAATGTTACTTTAGTATACTTATTGTAAGGTGACTAAGCACTCTTGTCTTGTACCAGCTGGAGCACCGAATTGCAAGGGAAAAGAGGAGCATTGAAGGCTCCAAAACCGGCTGGCATCACATGGGGTAAGGTAAGTGGAACCCACCTTTGTTTTATAAGGTAAAGTTTACTTTTTGTTATTTTATGTAAAAGTAAGAGCTATATTTAATTGTCACATGTCTCTGTCTCTTGGTCTGTAAGAGACTTAATTATCTGATTTTAGTAGTCCCATTCGTGGTCCAATGGTCAACATTGACCAACTTAGTCAATGTTGACCCAAACGGGCCCCACATTAGGGTTTATTAATATTTAATATTATTTTGTAAAAATTCGTAAAATTTCTGGAATTAAATTCCTAATATCATATAATATGATATTTTATTCTATTTAAAGGTAATTATAACCTTTTAGCCCATTTAAAACCAATTTAAAAGGCGATACACAAAAACGTGCTTTAAGGAGTTTTAGTGCACATTTTGTGTCGCCAGGTGTTCTGAGCCGTGTTCCTTTGACAACGGTTTTTGTGTTCCTTACATGATACTTGATCATGGTTCCAATTTTATATCATTTAGAGGTCATTTGATTTTTAAGGTTTCCAGAGCACCTTTTTGCCCTTTTTGACCTGAAGCATGTAAATGCTTTTCTTTGTGTTGGAGTGTTGTCCAACGGTTATAATATGTTTAATATTATGTTAATATACTTAGGACAAAATTTTTAGGTCCTAAGAAGTTATTTGGGTATTTATTTACCCTTAACAGTCAAAGGGTGCAACATCTTGTTTTGTGTGACCGCTGTTGTTCTCAGTTGACTTTTACGGATTTGTCTCCTGGAGGTTAGCCTTACTCCTCAATCCTCGATAATGGACTCCAAAGACCTTGCACCTTCCTGCGTGGCGGCTAACTCGGCATCCATGCTTACCTGCTTTCGAGGTGTCAACCAATAATGAGAGCTTGAATCAAGAGAAAGGGGGTTGGATCAAAGTTTGGGCTAGAGAATGAACACTTGATCCGAAATGCAGATGTCTGGACCCGGATGTATTTTTGGTTAATGACAAGGTGTGTGGGCCTAAGTATTGTTTGAGCTGGGCCGTTTGAGCTGGAGTAATTTTTTTTAGACCATGAATTGGAACTTGGGCCAAAACCTAATTGATGGTTCTGATTGGGCCTAAAAGGGGACACCTAGATCTAGGGTTTTGGGACAGGGCCCGGATAAGAAGTTTACCTAGACCAGAATGAGCCCTTGGGCCGGAATGTGTTTGGGCCTGAAGTAAAGCACATGGGCTGGAATGGTCCCTAAATCACAAATGGGCCCACACTTTCTTTAGGTCAGAGAAGATGGTTGCTGAGTTGAACAAGATTTATTTTCAGGACTTGTGAGTTATTTCAAGTTCAAGTGGACTTCTTTTTGTGGGCCCAGAACTAATTGGATAATTCAAATTGGGCCAAAAGAGAAATCGTCTAAGTCTAAGATTTTGGGCCAAAGCCCAAGTGTCTCACATATCAAGCCAAACAGGGCCTTTGGGCCGCAAACAATGAAGCCACAAATTCAGATTGGGCTGAGTTGATGTAGGGAAGGTTCCTATCAATCTCTAGGCTTGATAGTGGGCCGATCACATAAGAAAACAAGGTTTCACACAAGTTTAACATGTCCTCACTATACGAATTGGACCAACGGGTACGAATCAATCCGGAGAGGTGCTTGGGGCATGGGCCCAGGTCACCACAAAGGAATAGGGCTTGCACGCTATTCTCTTTGGGCTTCCCCACTTTTTTCACAACACCTGAAGGTGTGCATCTATGTTCGGGTCTTTGAATGACCAAACATGGGTTGGTAAGGACACTACCAGGAAGACGCTTGGGGCTAAAGCCCATGTATTAAGGGGTTGTGGTTAGACGACATCCTTCTCTTTCCCCCGCTTATTCACATCACCTAAAGGTGTGAGTCCCTGACAAGGGACCCTAAGGCGGGTCCCAGGGTGAAATCGGCTTGCGTGGACCCTCGCTCTCATATGATGCAAAGGTGTAGAAAATTAAAGTGCGCACGAAAGTAAACAAACAATGTAATAAAAGCCGTAATAAACATTTTCGAGTTAAGCCATCTTTCTTAAAATTAAACAAGTTTAAAATTAAGAGTTGGTGAAATACCCCATAAATTAATATAAATTAATTTAGGGGATTTCTTTTAGTAAACCCTAAATAATACTATTAAATTAATTTATTATATGGTATTATGAATTTAATAGTGAGATTTATAAGTCAATAAATCTTGGGAAAATTTCAAGACACTCCAATTATATTATAAAGATTTTAGAAATATTTTGAACATTGATTTAAGACTGAAAAGTCAAAATAAAATCATAGAAACCTTAAAGCTTCAAAAGCCTTGCTAGGATTGACTTTTTGAGAATGGTCAAATCAGGCCATGAAAACTATACCAATAAAAAGGTTATGGAAAACCAAGAAGATTGATAAAAAGAACGTTAAAAACGGATCATCCTAGCCAAAGTTATGATAAATTGAAGTTTAGAGCCAAAATTTGGAGGTTGCTGACGTGTCCAGGACTAGCTGACTCAGCCACGCACCTCGGGACACGTGTCGCGCCCAGTCAGCACCAAAGTTACTTAATCGGTTAAGTTTCCTTTAGTTTTGGCATGTCAGGGGTCGATCTTTAGACGCCTATATCTTTTTTCTCTACTTCACCATTTGGTATGTCGTCTGTTTCATTCGATTCTCCTATCATTCCTATTTCCAACCATTACTCACACACCATCTAAATCTTTCTACAATGACCGAAAAATTGATCCAAAGTTGCCTCCCTGCGAAACCGTAACCTAGATTTCCAGAAATCCAGTAATCAGGTAAACTTTCGTCGGACCATAACTTCTTCGTCTATGGACGAAAATCCATGTTCTATAGCTCGTTGTGTAGATCTCTAATCCCTCTACAACTTTCATGTTAATGACCAAGGCTGATTCACACTGGTTTGGGAGATAAAGTTGTCTAAAGTTGCCTACTCGATCACGGTGGTATTTCCACCCAGATTATTCCGAAACCGACTAGGTAAACACAGATCTTGTGAGATCTGTAACTTTCTCCCTAGTTCATCAAATTCAATGATTCTTCCACTAACGTCTAGAGTTACATGTCTAGTTTGGATTGTGATAGGTTTCATGAATCAAATCACTCTCAGTTGGCACGAGTTGATTCGAGAAGTTGCCTACCCGAACTGCACATAAAATAACAAGTTTCCAGAATTTCCGATTTGATTCTCCCCGTTAATGCAATTCCGGTGAGTTTCTGATCAAATTGCTCCGTTGTTGCCAATCGTAACTTCATTATCGGTCAAACCCACATGCCAATTTAGTCTATTACGGATTAAATAGGGGAATTTGTCGAATTCAAACCGAAACCAAACTATAAACCCTAACTTCGAACCCAGATTCGAAAATCTTCAATTCTGCATGATAATTAGGGAAATCGGTACCATTAGAACCGGAATTGAATTTCGAATCGATAGGAACAAGAATCGTCGAATTTCGTTCTGTAGATTGTGAGATATCGAGGGATTAGTACTCGGGTGCGATTTGGGAGTTCCTGATGAACTCGCGAGTTGTAGGCCGTCCGATTGTGGTTAATAGAAATGGACGGCCGAGATTAGATTGTGGGGGTTTAAGTTATAATAATTTAATATGTTTTCTAGAATAAAGTCCTAACTTGCTAGATTTATTTAATGACCTTCCCTAATGTATTTTGAGACAAAATTTTAACCATAGATTCCTTATAAAATGTAGTTTATTTTGATGTAAATTAATATGGGTTTTGAGTTTTTAAACGTAAACTATAATTTTTGTAAGTTTTGTGAATTGTGGAATTTTTGGATAATTTAAAAAGATATTTTTATGAAATAAAAATTTAAAATATGTATAAAATGTTATAGCTACTATATACTTAATTTGGGAATTTTTGGACAAGGGGAAATAGGTTTAAAAATTGTAATGCTAAGGTTTTTATAAGTTATCTTATAATATAAGGTTTTTAATGTAACGAAAATTAAAGTATAGTCTGTTAATAAACTTTTTAGGTTGGGAAAAATATGAGAAGACTAAGTTAACATCTAATAGCAGAATGTTGATAAATATTTTGGGTATTAACTTTAAGTGAAGTAAAAATTGTTACATATATATATATATTCTTATATGAGAGAAATAAAATAGAAACTTATATTAAATCAAGGAATTAAACTAAACTACATTTTATTATTATATAATATGGAGGTTAATATGCTTAATTAAAACTAGGAAAAATACTTTATTTTATAAACCATATATCAGTTGTGGATATGTCTAAAAGATATTAAATATAATTAAATACAATAAGAATTTCTTAAAGAATGTTTTGGATAAATCCTAAGAAAATATAAGTGTATATATAAATACATTGGAAGTAAATAAAAGAAGTAACATACCTTATGGGGAACATAATAAGAGGGAAAAATTAGGATAAACCTAACTCATACGTGACAATTGAAAATATTAAATGTTAATGTGACATCTAGGTGGACTATTAGGGGGAAATACATATCCTAAACCTTAAATAGGTATTAAAGTAAGTTAGCCAAGCGTAACTAAAGAGTTTAATTAAGCTAAACCTATATTCAGGAGTAGGTAAATGGAATAAGTTAAGATATACATTAAAGATTTAATTACGAGATCTAGCCAGATCCTTAGGAGAGAGTAACTATAAACCAAAACTATAGACTAGTAAGAATGAAAGATGTGTAGCATTATAGTGCCTTAACTGATCAATGCTTGGAATACTTTAATTATAGGTGATTAGTGGAGGTAGTTCGCATTTTCAAGTTTGGTTACTGCTTCTACACATACCAGGTACGATTTCTCGTACTCAGATACTTTTGGTGACGAACTTTATGGAATGTTTTGAGAAACGCTAACTGAGCTTGAATGAGTCTCGAAAGGAAACTGTTGGGTGACTAACTCAGCTTGATGTGACTAACTGAGCCTTGAAAGTACAACTCACATGATCATTGGTTCCTCTTATCTGGTTACCTCATTAGATATTAGCTGCTGAGGGTTTACGCCTCTGCACTCTGTAGGACTGAGTGTTTTGGTATTGCACTTATGCAGTTATTAATCTAGTGGGAATATGGGAATGTCAATCTTGGTAAATTCTTCTTTCGACTCTGGATATCGTTTCAACCATGAGCTAAGTTTGTTGTGATGTGCGCACATCTTCACCGGTAAACAGCGAGGGGCTGTATATCCCCTATCCAATCGGACGTTATAAACAGTGAGGGGCTGTATATCCCCTGTCCTATCGGACGTAGTTAACAGCGAGGGGCTGTATATCCCCTGTCCCAAAAGGGACGTAATTGGCAGCGGAGCCATCTCTTCCAATTGGTTTCATTCCACTCTTGAGTTGTTGGTTCTTGGATTTCTTCCTTTCTTTCCTAGTCCTTGTGACTACTGGGTCTTTCTACTCTTAACTGGAATTTAATCTAACTTAAGCATGGGATGTTCACTAACTCATGGTGTGGTTTTAATTGACTAACTTTACCTGTTCTGTTGTCTATCTCTATTCTTTGCTTGTTACTCTGTTTTGTTTTTAAGAGTTTCTTTCCAAGTCACTATATTGCTTAAAGATTATGTTTTAATTTCTGTTATGAGAATTGTACCAGTTCCATTCCAGGGAACTGACTCACCCCTCCGGGGGGTGGGCTGCTGGTTTTATCTTGCAGGTATGAGTTGTTATACAGGTGGCCACGAAGAGTATGAGTGATTGGGATGGGAATTAGGATTTGTGGAGTGTTGGCGTATTTTTCTATGTTAGGTTTATGTTATGTTTTCTCGAGTTCAGACCGTAGCATTTGTATTGTCCTAGGTTAAAATTGGTGAGGTTTGGTGTCGGGTGTTTGGAACCCGATGATCTGTAATCGCCTTAGTATTTTATTTCCGCTGCATTTTCGTTAAATAGGGGCGTTACAGAAAGTGGTATCAGAGCGTAGTTACGCTCTGAGCCCGAGAAAACAAGCCGAGTGAAATACTTAGAATATAGGTGCCCTTAAAACTGAGGAAGTGGGGTAGAATTGGGAAGTGAGGATTCCGGAAAGGCACGTTGCCCTTACCCCATACCTTACTTTACTTACGTTATTCATGAACACACTAGCTACATACCATCCCTGGGTAGCTATAAAACACTTCGCACGATACTACATAGATATCTAGATTTAACACAACTTCTGAACAACAAACACCGTCCTTAGCAGTTAAATGTCTCAAAGAGGAGGAAGAGGAGGACGTGGAGGACGAGGAGGACGAGGAGCGGGACCCCCAGGTGGTTACGGACCCGACGCTGTTACCCCTGAGGTCATAGCTCAGATTGTGACCGCTGCATTAGCTCAGCAGCAGGCTCAGATCCCTCAACCACCGCCGCCACCACCCAACGGTCCACGGGAGTTCAACTGGTTGAAAGCGGTCAACGATCTTCGTTCCCCAGTCTACGAAGGCCAGCCAGTACCGAAAGCTCTGGAGAAATACATCGCCGAGATTCAAAAGGCTTTTACCTCTCTACATGTTCCAGCAGATCGCCAAGTGGACATAGCAGCCTACTTTCTCCAAGGGCCCGCTCATCGATGGTGGCAGACAGCCAGAGCCGAGCTGACCGCCCAGGCGAACTTTGATTTCCAAGCATTTCTGGTGGCCCTGAGAGCTAAGTTCTACCCATCCTACCTACAGAAGAGGATGAGAGGTGAATTTGAGCAATTGAAGTAAGGGACTTCCTCTGTTGCTGAATACTATGACAAGTTTGTGGAGTTGCTTGCCGTCATTGGGGAGGGGGCTTACGCTCCGAGGTACTTGGTGGACAAATTCCATACCGGCTTGGACTTCAGGATCATGAATATGATCGGTTCCACCAGAGGAAAGACTTGACAGGTATGAAACATGACTATGGAATTTCTGGCATGCTTAGATTCCCCACTAACACGTATTGTAACGACAAGAACTAGCTGATGATGCAAATGACTGTGAAACCACCATCGCATATTAGGATTCTATGCTAGGGAAGAGGAGGAATGATAATGGAGGAGGAAATGGAAGAGGATCCTCTTAGAATCATGAAAAGAGGGGGAAATTTTTCAAGGGAGGGAACGAGAAAGCCATCGTTCCTTCTCATGCTGATGCTAAGCCTCTCCGCTACGAGCCACCTAGGGGTGAGAAAAGTTAGAATCTACAATGTAGCTATATTTTGCTATCACATTACTAACCTTGAACTGAAACAGGAGACAACCCGGTGAGAAGGTATTTCTGCAAGTGGTTCCAGAAGGATCACCCAGGCAAGGACTGTAAAGGGAACCTGGTAGAATGCCACTACTACGGTAAGAAGGGGCACATGGGATTCGAATGCTTCTTGAACCCGGACTCCAAGAGTTACAAGCCATACACCGGGTCGGTGGCTAGAGCCCCAGCTACCAATGCTGCCGGAGGAGGAGGTAGAGGTGGCACAGGAGGTGCAGGACCATCTACCAACCGCCCTGCCCAGAACTACCCTCAGAGGCCAGACAAAGCACCAACTCTCAACCTGGTGGACCGTGTCGAATCAGCGAGTGATGACCCGAGTTCACCTGGTGAGGACTACTTTCCTACTGAAGAAGCTTAGACCTTCGTTTCACTTCATTTCTTCAAGTAATTTTCCTCCACATTGTAAAGGGATGAACTATAAATCCCTCTTTCTTTTACATCTTTGTGCTAAAACCAGTTTGAACCTTGACTTGTTTACTTAATGGCAATTGTTGTTTTTCATTCAGCTTTCGATATTTGCTTTCCTGTATTGCCTATTTCCACACCCACCATTTCCTTTGAAGCCAAACCACACCCACCAGAGAAGTGTGAGATATTGAGACCCGGGATGATCTTATTACGAGAATTTTTTACCCCAGCTGACCAATATGCATTGATCCTCAAGATCAGAGAATTAGGTGTGAAAGGAGGGAACTTTTACACCCCTACCTTCAAGAACGGTTCAACCATGAAGGTGAAGATCATGTGCCTAGGTAAGAAGTGGGACCACACCACTAGAAGCTATGAAGAGGTGGAGGTGCCACCAATCCCAGGAGAGTTGCAGACCATCATTGGAGCTGCAGTTAAAGCAGCCCAAGAATTGGAGGATGAACCCGTCCCAGACCTAACCTCAGACGTGTGCATCATCAACTTCTATGGAAAAGAATGTAAGCTAGGAATGCATCAGGATAGGGACGAGTCTCTAGAGTCCATCACCAGAGGAGTTCCAGTGGTGTCCATATCACTTGGAGACGACACGGAATTCCTATTTGGAGATCAGAAGAGAATGGATTTTGCTACAAAGATCCTCCTGAAGTCGGGTGATGTGCTGATATTCGGGGGAGCAGCCAGACTTATCTACCATGGGGTGAATAGAATTAAGCCCCACACAGCCCCCACATCCATCATCAACCAGACCCACATGAAACCTGGCCGTTTAAATCTAACCTTTAGACAGATCTAGCCTTGTATTTTTGTAATTTCAGCATTGTAATCATTAAGATGCTCACGAAGACCTTAATAAGAATGGAAATCTTATGAGTTTTGTTGCGTCGTTGTAGGGGTTGGAAACTCAGAGATCA